>OY856186.1:385897011-385955894 GCA_963693315.1 Diogma glabrata | reverse complement strand
ATAATAAAAAAATTCATTAAAAGACTAGTAGACTAGTTAATTAAATTAAATTAATAATATTAATGTGTGAGATAAAAATACATGACATGTTTATATTAAAACAATAGAACATTTAGTTCATGGGAGGTGAGTAAATTCTTATTTAGGAGGGGAGAGTAGAGAGGAGGGATGGTTAAGGAAAGAAGTGGGAAGGGAATGATGGAAGGGGTAAGAGCGGAAGAAGAATAAGGAGAAGAGAATACGACCAATAACAGATGGTAGGAATAAAGTAGAGAGGAGGAGGGATAGCAAGAGACAGAGACGCGAAGAAAAGAAGAAGTATGACATGAAAATTAGGAAATTTGAAAGTAGAAAATGTGAGGTAAAACGGAGAGGTGGGGAAAATGTAGAAAGGAAAAAGGAAATGGAAATGAGAGGGTTATGAGGGGTCTTAAGATGGGAGTGAACATTGGTTTTAAGTGTAAGCGTAGATAAATTGAATTTCTTTAACTCAGCGGGAAGTTTATTGAAGAGTTTTAAAGCTCGAATGTTGTACAAAAGAGCAAAAGAGTTGCAAGAAACGAAGGGGAGGATAATTTTTTGAATTCTATGAGAAGGAATAAAGGAGAACCAAGGCATCATAAAGACTGGACAGTGAAATTTGAAGAATTTAAAAAGATGTAAGAAGAGGCGGGTTGAAATATGATTAACGAACAAGAAGTTTGATGACAAAACTAGAGACGTGATGACGGAGTTTTGAATTATAAACAAAACGAACTGCCCAATTGAAAGATTTTGTAAGACGAGATATCCCTTCCAGAGTACATCCCGAATTGATTTCCATGCCATAGTTAAAGACAGGCATTACTAATGAGTAAACGAGTACCTTCCTGATATGCAAGGGAAGGAAATGATTAAGACTTTTAAGTGTCCTCATTGTTGCAGTAGCATGGCCTATTACATAGTTAATATGAGGCTTCCAAGAAAGGTCCTGATCAATAATAATACCAAGATTTTTGGTATTTTTGGAAAAATCACCAATTAAAATTAATTCAATCATAGGTTTATTTTATTTTAATCGATAGCTCTAATGCATGGTTTCGATAGTTCTAATGGCGAGGCGAAAAAATTAACCAAATTAAAAAGAGAAAGATAAAATTCTCCGTTTGTATGATAGAGCTGCACTCTGATTTTGTCAGTTAAATTTGGACGTCCAATTTGCAATACTTCAATTCAGCACTCCGAAATTGGACGTCTAGTCCGAAAAAAAGATATGCTCTTATGTCTTTTCTCGGACTGGACGTCCAATTTCGGAATAGCAAATGTCAAAATTGAAAATTTTATAATAGCGCGGAAAAAAAAGTTTAATCTAAATCCGTAATCAAATCAGTATCACTAAGTGTTCTCATTTAAGTTTCTCGGAACTAAGTTTGGGTTGTTCTTGAAGTTGAGATCTGTACTATATCTCCTTAAGGTTGTCAAATATCGTCAGCCTGTGTACTTATTTGAGAAGTTATCGTTTACTATCTCTAATCGAACGAGGCATCTGGTCATACCATTCCATGTTTCTTGTGCTATGGAATTGTCGTTTGCTGTGAGAACTTGTAGGCTCTGGAATGGGTTGCCTTTGGCTATCAGAGAGGCTAGTTCTGTTCGTGTTTTCCAAAATCTTTGCTTGGCACACTTCAATACACTTGGTAACATTGCTTAATGCTTAATTTCTTCTTGTTGGATGCTGTTTTTGTGTTTTGAGTTGTCATGTGGGCTGCTGCCTCAATCTCTTGTCTCGTGACACTGGATTGGGACTTGAATTATTGCATTTTCTTTTTTTTTTCATTTTGATTGCTATACTTCTTGCACTGGTATGGGTGGAGAGAGAGTTGACCGTCGGGGAACAAGTGAACTGTAGTAGGTCAGTTGTAAGTTGGTGTGTGTTGTTGAGATGAGTGATAAAGTAATTTTATTATATTGTATTAGTATTATTATTATTGTTGTTATTACAGTAAAAGCCCAATTATCCGACATTCAACTAACCGAATATTCAGGTTAACGGAATTTTAAATTTTTGAATTTTTTTCCTTTTTCACAAGAAAAATGTTTTTTTTTGTTTTGAAATTCACTGGAAATATATGGTTTTTGCTTTAGCTCTTTCTATTTTACGTTGTATTCTACTTGATTTGTAAGTGTAAGTTAGTTTATTTATTTAAATTAAATTGCAATATTAAGTGGATGTACATATATTTTACATTACAACAGTTCTATAAGTTTCAAATTTTTTGTAAATTATAAATTTACAATAAAAAAAAATCTAACTTGTCACATAAAGAAATATTATTATGGCATCTACCAGCAAAAAATCAACGAAAAGGAGAAGAAATGTGTTATCAATCAGTGATAAAATTGAAATCATTACAAGATTGAAGAAAGGTGAATCGCGAGAGGCATTGACGAACATTTATAATATTGGGAGTTCAACTTTATATGACATAAAGAGTAATCAAGTAATCATTGTTAGACTTTTCTTCCAAAATGGAGAATGAAAAATTCGCTAAAACTAAGAAAACAATGCATAATGCCAGATTGGAGCAGCTGGATTCTGTTCTATACGACTGGTTTTTGTGTAAGAGAAGTGAGGGAATGCCAATATCTGGTCGTATCCTCAAAGAAAAAGCTAAACATTTCTATGACGCTTTAGGAATAACTGTGCAGTGTGTTTTTTCTGACGGTTGGTTAGCTCGTTTTAAATCAAGACACGGTATTCGAAAATTGGATATTTCAGGTGAAAAGGAATTAGCAGATGAAACCGCAGCAAGTGATTACTGCATAAAATTTAAAGAAATTGTAGAGAAATACCAACTCACTCGTGAACAGATTTATAATGCTGATGAAACCGGATTATTGTGGCGATGTTTACCCAACTCTACTTTAGCTGGATCAGAGGAAACTACTGCTACTGGCTTTAAACATAACAAACAGCGGTTAACAATTCTTTGTTGTGCAAATGCAGCTGGAACGCACTGGCTGGAATTATTGGTAATTGGCAAGTATGCTCGACCAAGAGCCTTTAAAAACATTAGTAGGTTACCGGTAATATATAAATCCCAATCGAATAGTTGGATGAACAGGGAAATATTTCACGACTGGTTGAAATCAAATTTTATACCATCGGTTAAATCTCATTTAACAACCATAACTGGAATATACAATCAAAACTGTTTGTTATTATTAGACAATTGTAGAGCTCACCCTCCAACGAGTGAGCTAGTATCAGACTGTGGCAATTTCATTGTTTTGTGTTTACCGCCGAATGTAACATCTTTAATTCAACCAATGGATCAGGGGATAATTCGGAATTTCAAGTGTCACTATAAAGAACAGTTTGTAAGACAATTGGTTGCTACTGATTCAGTGAAATCGTTTCAACAACTTTACAACATCAAAGATGCAGTATTTAATATAGCGTTTGCCTGGACCGAAGTAAAATGTTCGACATTAGTAAGCGGCTGGAACAAATTATGGTTAGATGATAATCAGACAACGTGTGACAACAACGCACCTCGCGACATAATTTCCGAAATCATGATGTCTAATACAAATCAATTTGCAAACATTCAAGATAATGAAATTAATGAATGGTTGCATCTCGATGATAACACAGAAACTGTAGGAACTTTCACGGATGAGCAACTTATCGCAGGTGTTTTAAATGCCAATACAACAGATCATTTAACTATATGTGTTATTATGGTTTTCCATTTTATTCACTGTTTGGGTGCTTTTGTCACTTTTGAATTAAAATGCAATATTTAAAAATATACTTTTTACTGTTTATTTTTAATTTTATTTTATTAATAATAATATAACCTTCCTTATAGTAACAATTTGATTTGATTTTTTATTTTACAGAATATCGATTACATCCCAACGTAAATCGAAATCGATATTCTGTAAAATAAAAAATCAAATCAAATTGTTACTATAAGGAAGGTTATATTATTATTAATAAAATAAAATTAAAAATAAACAGTAAAAAGTATATTTTTAAATATTGCATTTTAGATCATTTAAACTAATAGCGTTTTCTTTTCTCGACTAAAAAGATGCCCTCTAAAGATGCAGAATTTTTTGAATTTTGACCTGAAATCAAAAAATGTTGACCTGTTAAAGTTTACAATAGATCAGAAAAAATGCAACATTTTTTTCAATGTTTAGATGTTGGCTACACTGTTGTTTATTTGACATATTTTTTTTATTCAAACTTAAAATTTAAAAAATTGTTTTGCCGAAGTCAAAACATTTGTTCCATTTAAAAATCAACGCTTGAAATGTATGACCAGGAAATCATGTTTGAAGGTAAATATCTGCATCTTATGCAATCCTTAATAAAAATTAATAAATTAATTAATCGTGAAAAATTTTATAGAATATCTTTTTGATGAAACCATTCTGAATTCTGTGGAAAATAATGAAGACTATACGAAAACAGTCACCCATACAAGGTTGTACAACTGGTCCAGTAATGGTCCATTACTGGCCGCCAGTAATGCAGCAATGGGCGAGTACTGGCAACCACGACTGGGCCATTAAAATAATTTTACTGGATGATAACTTCGGACAATAAATGGTTGCCATTCTTGGGCCAAATACTGCAACCATGACTGAGCCGTTAAAAAAAATATACATTATTTTCATATGTAAATTTAAATAAATTAAATACAAACTAATTTAAAATAAAATAAAAATGACGAAAAAATTCAAAACTCCCCATACAACTCAGTTGCAAGAATGGCTGAGTAATGGCAAACATCGCCCTGACTCCGCCATAAAAAAAAAAAAATAAAATAATATTTTTTATACATAAATTTAAATAAATTATTTACAAAATAATTAAAATAAAATAGAACTGAAAATAAATTAAAACATATACCAACCTTTTCTTTATTACCATAGTCTTTCAACCGACAAGGCGATAACTAAACTATATGTGAAATTTTTCAAACTATGTATTTCTAAAAGGGATAATACTCTAGTGAAATTTTAAAAAAATGACAGATCGGTAAATTCACGGCTACAGTACTGGCCCAATAACAATAGCCAAGTAATATTTACCATTCATGGGCCATTGCTTGGCCATTAAAAGGTAACAATATACTGGCTATTTTCTGTAAACCATAGATCGGCCGATGATTGGTTCTAGTATTGGCCCAGTAACAATAGCCAAGTACTGTTAACCATTAATGGACCAGTGCTTGGCCGTATGTCAATGTCTGGCAAAACCTACTTGGGCAACCGTAAGTTTAACGACGCATACTGTCTTCTTTTTTTCTTTAAATTCATGATCCGATATAGCCTTCGGAGATATAGTCAGTGGAAGATTCGATTATATTGTCAAATCCGGATAAATTGTTTCAAATTGACCCAAGAAGTGAGTATGCAGAAAATTGTGTGATTGATTTATAGATTTAAAAACTGCAAACCGGAATGACCATTTAAAGATGGCATTATGAGGTTCATAAACGTTATGGCTAAATATTTTTCTCCAGTTTACAGTTTTTGAATATAGTCACGTCTCCACTTCTTGAGTACATTTTCAGCATGACTGCTTCAGGTGGACTGTGTATATGTAAATAAGTATTTAATTCAACTATTTCTGGTACTTTCAGTTTGGTCCGATGGTGAAACCAAAAAATTGCTTGACCAATATGCGGCTTATTTGCCTCAAATTGGGCCATTAAAGAAATTCAAAAAAAAAAAGTATGTGGGAGCAAATAACAAACGATGTAGGAAACAAAAATTGGAAGCAGTGCGAACAGCGATTTAAAACAGTGCTGAAAAGGAAGAAATCGGCTGTTGACAACGGTCTCAGTACCGGAGCAAAAAGGGCTAAAATAGAGTTTGAATATGAGTTATCAGCTATCAATCAGCTTGATGATTCCATTGAACCAGAGGTTCAAATGAGCAGCCAAGCTGTTGTAAGAAAGACAAAAAAGGAAGAGGCTACAACATCTAAAGAAATTATAAGAAAGAAAAAATCACCATAATAAAGTATGTTGGAATTTCTAAGGGAACGAGAAGAAGCTAAGGAACGAAGACATCGAGAAAAGATGGAAAAAGCAGACCGATTAGAAAGTTTACTCCTTAATATTGCTGAAAAGAATTAAATTCAACAATGTATGAAATGCTCAATACTACAACTAGGTAACTCCTAAATCATCATTCTTGGGGAAAAGTACCCTGTAATATTCTTCATGGTTTTACGCACAATCCTGTCGAACAAGACTTCTCTAAATTGTAAAGTTATAAGAAAAAAAACAAAACAAGAAAAGTCGAAAATCAGTGCAAATTCAAATTTTTAAAAATCTTAAAATTTAAATATATATCAAAACATGAAAATTAGAGTTACCTAGTTGTAGTATTGAGGTGACTATGTATAATACTCATCTATAATTTATAATCCTTTTATAATGTTTATCATTTTTTTTATTTAATCACATACAAAAAAATAGAAATGTCAAAGTATGTATGTATAGTATATGAATTTAAAGCAATCCTACAAAATTATTTAGATAAATACGTAGAGCTATTTATAAATAATAAATTTAAGTGTTACAAATGATATTTTTAATAGAATTTCTCTTATCTTTTCCAAGCTTTGCCAACAAATTATCTCTAGCGTTGTCTGTTGAACCATCAAAATCTGTGGTTGGTATATTATTGTCTTCGAGACTTTCTTCTGTTATCCATGTGTCACTTTTGTCTATGCAGATATTATGCAATGCACAGCAACCTATTACACATTTGGCTGCAGTTTCAACCTGGTGAAAATCTAGTCTCATAAGTTGCCGAAAACGAGATTTCAATACGCCGAAAGCGTTTTCGATTTTTACACGAGTCGAATAATAATATCAAATTATTAACTGACAAATTTCAAAACAAAAAAAAATTTCAATTTTTTTCTACAGTTGGTAGCACTTATAAGGCAGAATTCTTTGCACCTTCGAATTTTACGGGTCAAAAAATTCTGCATTTTTTGCATTTTAAATGTAAAATTTTTTTAGAATCGAACACGACTTTACAGGTCGGACTTTTTTTTTAGAAACGAACGAAAAAAATGCGACTTTCAGGAAGAGGGCAGAAAAAATGCAGAATTTTTTTGAAAGAAAAACGCTATAAGATTCTGATGAGGATTTAGAAGTAGCTGAAAAAAGTATCACTTGGCAAGAAGCAGAAGTTGGAATTACAACAGTTTTTTAATTTGCAGAACAATGTTCGCAGTATTCCGCCCAAGAAGTCATGCAAATTTTTTTTTTTTTTTTTTTTTTTTTTTTTTATGGCGTTCATGCTCCGTGTAGGAGCGTTGCCAGGTTAATCAGCTTTAAATATTCACCACGGTCATTCGCAACAGCGACATAATTACCATGGCAGCCGATTTTTTTAAGGTCGTTTATTACGTCAGTCTCCCATTGTAGTTGTGGTCTACCTCGCGGTCTACCACTCCCTGGGGTACTAACGTACATTTTTCTAATCATTCCAGACTGTGAATCAGCTCGTAGAACATGCCCAAACCAAGCAATCCTATTAGAACGGATACAACCTATTATATCAGGACCCTCAAGAAGGTCTCTGATCTCAAAGTTATACCGGGTTCTATACTCTCCATCGTCTGTCTTAAGTGGACCAAAAATGTAGCGTAGGATCTTACGCTCAAATACAGATAAATGCGATTCGTCATTTTGTGTAAGGGTCCACGTTTGTGACCCATACATCACAACCGGTCTAATCAATGTCTAGTATAACTTGAGCTTGGTGTTAGTTGATACATACGGTGATCCAAGGAGAGGTTTAATTGAGTAGAAAGTTCGATTACCTGCAGCGATTCGAGCTTTAATATCTGTAAGTATGCTGTTGTTTGAGTCAAGCATTGATCCCAAATATTTAAAAGATTCAACTCCCTCAATTCGTTCATCGCCGCACATCAAATCTTTCTTCCCAGCCTCTCTTGAAACATTCATATGTTTGGTTTTATTGTAGTTAATTTGCAGACCAATTTTCCTAGCACCACTCTCAAGCGACTTGAAAGTCTCACTCATAACAGCTTCACTTCGGCCAAGGATGACAACATCATCAGCGTAAGCAATCATCTGTACTGAGTTTATTGACAAGATATTGTTATTAGTCGGTAGTTTCTTTTGACGGCACACATATTCCAAGGCTAGATTAAAAAGTATAGGAGAGATAGCATCACCTTGTCTTAAACCGGAGTCGACTTTAAAAAGCTTTGATATTTCGTTCTCTACTCGCACACAGCATTGAGAGTTCTGTACTGTCATTTTGCATAGTGATACCAGTTTACCAGGAATTCCCATTGACACCAGAGCAGACCATAGAGTCTCACGTTCGAGAGAGTCGTAGGCCTGCCTGAAATCAATGAAGAGTTGGTGCACTGGTATGTTGAACTCTCGGCACTTTTCCAAAATCATCCTTATCGAGAAAAGTGCATCGGTGGTATCTCGGCCCTGCCGGAAGCCACACTGATATTCTCCAAACAGTTGTTCAGCAAAAGGATTGATTGTTGATAGCAAAATGTAGGAAAAGATTTTATATGCTGTGCAGAGGAGAGCGATTCCTCTGTAGTTTGCACATTGTAGGCGATTACCTTTTTTATGGATTGGTATCAGCATAGCTGTGTTCCAGTCCTGTGGCATGGTTTCAGTCCTCCAGATCATTTGAACAAGTTCAAACAATCTTAAGGATAGAGTTTCGCCACCATGTACAATCATTTCGGATGTTATATCGTCGATACCAGGTGCTTTATTGCATTTTAATTTTGACAGCGCCGCATTGAATTCCTCTCTGGTGGGTTCTTCTACATGTACCTTTGACGCACGAATAAGCTTAGCTCGTCGCCCGACTTGTTGCTGGTCACTTAAGTTGAGAAGATTCTCAAAATAAGCGGCCCAAGTATCTAAAATATTTTTAAGGTCTACTTGTAGCTCCCCATCTTCGTTTTGAATAGCAGTCGATCTAGTTTGAGGGCCCTTCTTTAAGGTTTTAACCTGTTGAAAATTTACGTCATGCAAAACAATTTTCTTGCGAAAAAAAAGAAGTCTATTAAACAGCTAGATATACGATCCTGGCATTTAAAAAATCCATGAATATTGAAATCCAAGAATGATGAAGAGTGAATTTGTTAGGAATTTTTTATTTATGTTTAATTTAGTTTTTGAATTATTTAAAATTTTAGAATATTCTTATTATTTATTTCATTTACTTATTTTTCTATTTGTAAAAAAATATAAACAACTTGAAATACTTATAAAAAAAATAGTTTTTTAATATGTTATTTGAAAATATATTAACGAGAACCATAACAAAATATTTATATGAAAAATAACATGAAATCGTCCAAAAATTTCATTTACATTCAAATATCCGGAATTTTCGATTATCAGGCATACCTTAAGGCGCGCTATACACCTGAGCTAAACTATGCGAAATATGCGAACGATGTTTTTAAAAAATGTATATAACGTAATTATAGAAAAAAACATTACGGAAACAAAACATTTAAAAAAGAAAAGAAAAACGGAAACATTACATTTTTTTAAAAAGCTTTATTCGCATTAAAACATTACTTTTTTAAAAACATAGTTCGCACAGTTTAGCTCAGGTGTATAGCATGCCTAATCCCCGAGCACTCCGGATAACTGGGCTTTTACTGTAGTATTATTATTGTTATTAATTGTATTACTTTTGAAGCTAGTCTTGTTTGGCTGTTTTCTTACATTTTTTTTTATCAGATCAAATTGTAAATAAGACTTATTACGGTGCATGCACAATGTATGAGGTTTTTCCTCATGAGATTTGAGCAACTTTTTATTATTATTTTTTAATAGAAATACAATGCTTTAAAATGTAGGTAGCTCAATTCTTTAATAATCATGAGGAAAAAGTTACGAAATTTTTAACTTTTTCATTGAGAAAAAGTATTTTAAAAATAAATTTTTTTTTTCTCAAAATAAATTTTCATACAAACTTGGATCTCATGAGTAAAAGTATTTTCATTGTGCATGCATTGGCTGTGGCCCATTTCTCAATGAAATTGAAATTGAATCTGCAAATCGACTAAAAAATTTCAATTTACTCTGCTATCCTACTTGAGTAAATTTTGACAGATTGTGTTGAAATTCAAATAAAATTTGTTTTTCAATAATTATTTTTTCGTAATTTAATTTTTGTGGAAGAAAATAAAGCAAAACAAAAACTAATATTTCAGCGAGAAACGTCAAAATTTCAATTTCATCGGCATTTTTGAGAAATGGGCCACGGCAGTGTTAGTCTTAATTTGTATATTTTTTGCCGAAATAAAAATATAAAATCGTTCCTAGCAAAAGTTTTTTGTCATGTGGCAACGACTTTATTTTCGCCCGTCGCTGAATTTTGGTGTAAACGAGGCCGTATTGTTATTGTGCTGTCATTTTCTATTTTTTAGTTTTGTTTTTTAAACAATTTAAAGTAAAAACATCAAATAAAATATGCCATTTGAAGAAAAACTGGTTGAGTTGGTTAGGCAAAATTCAATTTTGTATGACTTCAAACATCAAAATTATAGAAAAACTAATATTAGAAATAATGTTTGGCGTAAAATTGCACTGAAGCTAAAATCAAAAGGTATACATTTTTAAAATATTAATTATTTTCTTAAAACTCGTTGACACTAAGATAGTTTACATCTACTATCCAGCGAGTTTACTAGCAGCTTGTAAACTCGCCTAGTGAAATCATGTTTACAATCTAACCAGTAGATCTACCGATAAAGTTGATTGGTTGACTACTTTACAATCTACTCGCCAGCTTTCAAACGTGGCAACTAGCAGCTTGTAAAAAATCTTAGTGTCATCGAGGCTTAACGAATTGTTAATTACAGATATTGATTGAACTTTTTTCAGAAAAAATTTGCAAAACTCAATGGAAAAGACTTCGTGATGGTTATAGAAAAGCCTGCCGAAGACACACCAGTGCTGCAGATAACCAGAAATATGACCCGTCTAAAATAAAATGGAAATACTATAAAATCATGAGTTTTCTAAATAACATAGACGACCAGGAAGGGTCAGCATCAATTTATCTTAGGCATCGATAGCATTAGATAGTTTACAAACCGGTAGTTGGAGAAAAGATTGTAAAGTACCCATCAACCAATTAACTTTTTCGGTAGATCTAATAGTTAGAAGAATATGAACACACTAGGCACGTTTACTAGCGGCTAGTAAACTCGCGAGCTATGTAGCAGTTTGTAAACCATCTTAATGTCATCGATGTTTTAAAAATGTTTTATTATTTTATCAAACAATATTTAAAAATTTAGGGATATTGGCGAGTTCGATAATTATGAAAGTAGAGCAAATTATTACGAAAATGTTGATATTGATTTAAATGATAATACAAATTGCAGCCAAAATGTGGAGGACCAAGATGACATTATAAACCAATCGGTTTATGACGGTTTAGCAAAATTTTTAAATGAATCGTCCAAGGCCATTGGCCAAATCGACATAGTGCCATCTAAAAATGAAACATCAACCATGCTTTTATTTTCATCATTGGCCTTAAAACTTCAAAATGCCAACTTACCGTCGAACGTGTTAGATGAAGTTGAGAAAGATGTTTTAAATTTAATTTATCAAAGAATACGTCAGTATAATTATAAGTAAATCTTTAATTTTTTGTTTTATATTTACCACAAATAATTATTTTAATTCACAGATGTTTAAAATGAAAAACTTATTTTTATTCTTACCAAACCCATTCTACTACCGCATGACAAAGACTAATCGACCTAATCGGGTTGGTTGATATTTTTTATTTTGTATTTGTGGTTTACATAGTTTATTTAACTAGTATATTCTTTCCCAAACTAGTTCTGATACCGAATTATCGAGATTTGTATTACACCAACAGAATGATGGTTTGGAGGATTCTTTTAGAACAAAAATGTTATTTGTCCACAGTCCACCTAGTACCTAAGGGTGTGTTTATGTTGGAGCTTCGATAATAGCGTCGACCATCGATGTGATTCAAGCGAAGAAAATGAATAAATGCTTTCAAATAGGAGTGTTTATGTTCAAGCATCGGCAAGATTACTTTAACTTAGGCGCGAGTGGATTTTTTTTACTATTTTTATCGTAAATTAAGAAAATTTAGTAAAAGGGACAGTTTTGATCGTTTATCTTATAAGCACATAGGAAATAAAGCAAAAATAAGTAAAAAAAATTTTGTCAAAACCAGTGCAATTTTGTATGGATTTTGCTTTTTTCAAAGGACTGTATCTTGAACCCCGGGGCTCCCATACAACTCGTTTTGGTTTTATTCGCTTCAGTGAGTGATTTTCTATCAAATAAAAAAAATTCTTGGTGCGAAACCGAATTTCATACAAATTTTACAGAAACCGAATTTTTATCTGTCAAATTTGTATGAAATTCGGTTTCTGTTTCTGTTTCCGTTGTATGTGAATGCCCGGCTTTACTCGTTTATCGAAGCTTCAACATAAACAGACCCTAACGAAAATAGCACTGTAAAAGAAATTCGCCGCAGAGTGGTAATTTGTTTAATTTTTAAAACTTTAATCCATGTTGTTTTATTAGTTCTATTACTGTTAAAACATTTTCTTTTCTTCAAATGTCAAAAAGTTTTGCAAAAGTGATATGTAAAAGGAATATGTTTTTATTTCAAAATTTGGTATAAATTTTAGTAATTATTATTAAGAAAAGTTGTGTTTTATTTATCGTGTTAGTTATAAAAAAAATTTGTAAATATGAATTTTGGTAACACATCATTTGGCGGTGTTTCGCAACAACAAAAACGTAATATAAATAAATATCGTAAATGGTTTTTAACCTAAAACAATTTTTTGTTTAAATTTTTTACAAAGCCTTAGGTAATTTTTCCTTTGCCGGTAACACACCATCCTTTGGTGCAAATAATACTTTCGGTGCAACTAATCCTACTCCAGCATTTGGAGCTTCAAACACGGCTGGATTTGGTGGAACTAATCCAGCACCTGCGTTCGGAGCTACAAATACTTCGCAAGGATTTGGTGGAACAAATGCTGCACAAGGATTTGGAGCAACAAATCCCTCACAAGGTTTTGGTGGGACAAATCCCGCTCCCGCATTCGGGGCAACAAATACAGCTCCTGCATTTGGTTCAATAAATCAAGCACCAGCATTTGGTGCAAATAACCCCACCACTGCATTTGGAGCTCCTAATCCGAATCAAGGCTTCGGTGCTACACAAACAGCCGGTCCGTCATTTGGTGGTTCATTATTCGGAAATACTGGAGCAGCCCAACCGTTTAACTTTGGTGGAACGGCAACGTCGGCTGCTGGAGGAAGTGTTGCTGGATTTGGAGGAAGTGTCTTTGGAGCAACTGGCGCACAACCAACTACGTCGGCTAGTGGTTTTGGATTTGGTGGTGGAAATACATTTCAAGGATTTGGTGGAGGATTTGGAACAACAACTACCTCTGCACCACCTTTGTTTGGTGGTGGAAACACTGGTGGATTTCCATCACTAACAAATAGTTTTGGAACCGGTTTTGGTCAGAAACCAAATCTTAACACTGGATTCGGTGGACAGTTTCAGCCACAACAATTTCAACAACAGCAGCAACAACAACAACCAGAAGTGGTAAATTACTTTCATTTTTTTTGATTAAATAAATTTTAATTTTGTTTAATTTAAAAGCCTTTCAACCCGGATATAAACGTTAACATTTTCAACGATGAACGAGATGCTATTATAGCAAAATTCAATCATTTACAAGCATTGTGGGGTACCGGAAAGGCTTATTTTTCACCAAATGCGCCACCGATTGAAATAACAAGTGAAAATTATTTGAACCGTTTCAAAGCGATGGCATTTTGTAAGTTACCAAAAAAAGATAATAAAATGGGCTTGGTTGCTTTGATATTTAACAAAAATACCATCACAGAAATAAGGTAAAAATTGTCTTTCTAATATATTTTTAAAAATAATATCTTATATCTAACAATTTTTTTAATGTTTACCGTAGTAATCAACAGCATCAAATTATAAATCAGTTGAATCAAATATTTGGAAATAAACCTAACTTAACTGTTAATATTGAAAGCATTCAATCAATTGCAGATTCTAAAACGCAAGTTGTAATTTATGTTGAAGAAAAATCTCAATTATCTAATGAAATTAAAAGGTTCTTGTCAACTGAAGTTTGTAGTTACTTAAATCAACCAATGACAAAACAACAACTAATTAATTTTGGTGTTGAGAAATGTATTTCCTTACTTCCTCCTGATGAAGATCAAATAAAAGAATATTTAGAAAATGCACCGAAAGGTATTGATCCTCGTATGTGGCGACAAGCACAACTTGATAATCCTGATCCCAAAAAATTCATTCCAGTGCCAATTATGGGATATTCGGAAGTATAAAATGGAATTTGAGTTTATTTATTTATGATTAATTATTTTTATTTCTAGTTAAAGGCACGTTTTAAGTGTCAGGAGAATGAAGCTGAAATGCATAGTTTATGTTTAAATAAAATAGAAAAATCGTTGATTGAACTGAAGCATAGGCAACTTAATACAGCTGCAAAAATTATAGAATATAGAAGAAAAATCGCAAAATTAGGACACAACATTTTAAAGGTAGAGGTTTTAAAGATACTGGGTTTTCTGTATCTTACATTTCTCATTAATTGTTCTAGATTATAGTAAAACAAGAAACAACTCGTAAAATAGAGGAAGCACTCCTCCCTGAAGAAGAACTTATTCGTGGAAAATTGGAAAATATTCAATCCTTAGTTATAACACCGAATGAATTTAAAGGACGTCTAAATGAGTTAGTTGCGCAAATGAAAATTCATTTAAATCAATGGTACGATACAAGAATGTTAAATGAATATAAATTAGATGAAGATTCTTCAGAAGAAATAACTAAATTTTTATCAATGCAACAAAACGCTGTATCAGCTTTAATAGAAACGGTTAAGAAAGATGTTAAAGCGCTTCAAATAATTAGTGAAGGAGTTAATCAGTTTACACAAAATAAACATTGATCGTCGGTGGTGTAATCTATTTTATTATATTTTGTACAATAAATTTTGTTTCTTTTTCAAATAAATATATGAATCTTGGCAAAGATTGATACCAATTTTTGGTTTAACTTTATATGGTATTTCTGTTTCAATATATTGTCATAGCAAATCGCTTAACTCGAACTTACAAGCATTTGCGTGAAACTTTATTTTTAGATGGAAGGACCATACTCTTAAAGCTAGAGCTATATGGTAACCTCCTCTTCCATCCCTATGTTGTTGTTGTAGCGACGCTTTTGTCGAAATTGTTTTGATGGTCCTTGGTCGGAATTTGGTTCTGAGTGCTTCTGGGGTGTAGACTCGTCCATCTTGAGAAGTTTTCCATCCTTATTGAGTTTGTTGGTCAAATCCAAACGCAATTTCGTAGACAATCAATTAGAGTACAATCAAATATTTCTCAAAACCAAACATTGTCCGAATGGAGAGATCAATTTTTATTGGTTTGTAAATTTTTTTAAGTTTTCATCTACGACAACCCCGCGTATTGCAGCCCCTGCTATTGGCATAAGAGTTAAAGTGAGGTATGGTAACAGCAGTGAGATAGCACTAACTAAGGTGATATCTTATGGGTGGTGCCAAAAACAGAAAGACTGCTCTTGTTGAAGCTGCCTTTAATTCAAAGTCAATTACAAATATCATGACCATAGGTATACCACAGTCCACAACCAATGTTTCGGTTACGGGGAACATAGTATATTTATAGCTTAAAATACTGTTTACATCGAAGGGTTACTATACTAAGGCATTAGAAAACCCCATACATACTAATTATTTATTACTTTACATGATGGCAAACAGGCCGAGGCCCAATACATTGCCCAATATAATATACATTTTACAGTAGAGAAAAAAAAAATATGGCAGGAGCCATACAGCAAAACAAGAAAGTATACTTAAAATTTATAGATAAGGCATAAAACTAAATGAATATATACATATAAACTATAACCAAAAACAATTATATAATAAAAAAAATGACATATCTAATTGATATGAAATATAAAAAAAAATTAAATTAAATTCATAGCAACAACAGCAAACTATCAGAGACCAGATTAACCCTCCATACGCCCGCTATATATTACAAGCCAACAAAAGTAGGCTTACTGGTTTGGCAGTTTTCAAAAAAAAAAAAAAGAAAAGAAAACATAACATACTAGGACATGAACATTAACAGGAAGGAAGGAATGGGAGTTAAGGGTAGGAAGTAAAGAGGGAGGTGATGGGAAAAAGGAAAATCGACGCAGAAATTACAAATCCATCGCCACATACATATATATTAAATACATACATATATTAATTAAATACATATATATTAAATGTCTGAAAAATATGCAAAATTTAGTGATAACATTGAGGAGGTGGGTTTGCTTACAGGCAATATTTTTATTTTGTTTTATTTTATTCGTTTTATTTAATTTTAGGATTACAAAATATTTTCGATTTTGGGAAAGGGTGGTTTTGCAACTGTTTATAAGGCAAAATGTTTACGTACGAATATAGAAGTTGCTAAAAAAGTTGTAAGTTAATTAATTTTTATAAATGAAATTGTAATAAAACTTAGTAAATTTTTAGATTGATAAGAAAATAATACAAAATCCTGGAATGATCGATCGAGTTCGACAAGAAGTTTCAATACATTCAAGATTAAAGCATCCAGCTATTTTAGAGCTATATACATTTTTTGAGGATACAGAATATGTTTATATTGTTTTAGAACTAGCAAGTAATTAAGAGTTACAAAAGTATTTAAGAGATAATCATATAGTTATGATAGAAACTGAAGTATCGAATATTATAAATGGAACACTAATTTTATTGAAGATATTTTATAAATAAAGATTAATATAAATCAAATTTAATATTATAGGAAATAAATGGTTTTTGTAAACGATTTTCGATGTTGTCACTTAATAATTGCGCTTTTTAAAAATTTGACGTTTAAATCCAAAAATCATATTTTTCTTTCTTTTGTCTGTTGGGTGCGGTTTGAAGTAATATCACACGAAGTGAAGTTAGTAGCAAAAAACTTTGAAGTTTCCCAGTAAAAGTGTTATACCAGATTTACTAGTAACTTGCTATTAACGCGTTATAGTAACAAGACCAAGACAAACCCAAGACCGCGCGAACAAAATGTCCCACCTCGTCTTGTAAACCATGTATAGGGTTTGTCTGGTAAGACGTGTCTTTAGTTTGTCTGGTCAGACATGTCTTTAGTTTGTCTTGGTAAACCTAAATCGTGTAACCACCTTGATATAGAATTAGGAATTTTTATAAATAAAATACATTTTAATAATTTTGTTTAAGTTGTTTATTATCTGTAATAAAATAAATAAATATAAATATAAAAATATTTCTTAAATATATATTTAAAATAATACTATATATACAGTTATTAATTATCATATATCAATCTGAAAAAATAAAATGGGGTTAAGCTAAAAGAATAACATATATAATGTTTTAAAATTTGAGTATTTACTTATACGTACTTACGTACTTATAGGTACTTACGTTTACAATTCCCTTAATTATATTTAAAAAATTTAAATACGATTAATACCTTTAATTATAAATTCACTTTATTAAAATTAAATGGTCGACATATATACATAAAACGTAAAAACACAATTGTAAATTGTTCTCATATAATAGTTTCGATCTTTTTCGTACGTGCGTATAAGCAGTGGCATTATAAGAGATATATGCCTTTCTCACTTCCACTAACGCACTCTTATGAATGATAACAAACTAAAGACGTGTTATACTAGTAACAAAAAGTTTAGTGGGTTAATAACGTGATTTTTTTTATCATTTTGCTGTACCGAACACGCTCAATAGGGTTTCGCTGACTTGATCTTCAATACATTTAATTGAAATTTGAATCTTTTCAGATGTCCGTATATCACTAATAATAGTTTTACGATTCTGCATAAAATTAATCAACCACAATTTCATAATTTTCGATATACAATATTTCAAAATTAAATCAACGTCACATTATTTATAAGATAAAGAGCCCAAACATGCAATAAAATATATCGAAAATAATTTCGTAGATTTCTGGAGCTTTCGTTGTAAAGAATGCATTTTCCTGGAATATACGAGAAATTAAGCAGAATTATATATAAGGAATGCCTTTGTAAAATGAGAAAAGTTTTATTTTAGACTGCGATGATTTGAAATTAAGTTAGACTGCGATAATGTTAATAATTTAATTAGGATGTGATTATGTTAAATAAATCAATTGTTAACGAACTGCTGTATCGTAAATATTAAACTGTGTAAATAGAAGTTTTATTTTAATTGTAAATAAAGTTTTAATTGTTATTTTGTAGAAATATCTTGTGTAATATTTTGGACACTGTGTTTATACTCGAAATTTCTACAACCAACAGTTGGAGTTTCTGAAGCTATTGGGAGAGTATTCTAGAAAGAAATGCTGTATTGTTTTCCTGTTCTTGCGGATCAATAGCGGAGTTGAATGCTTAAGCCTGATGTTTTTGCTCACTAATTGGTGATCCAATCCAGAAGGTGTGTTGGGAATTGCGTTTATCGAATTGAGAGTAAGGCCAATTCGAAGGAAGGTTGAAAAACGTGACAACAGAAAATACTATTTTCACCGATGCGTTTGGTCCTGATAGAGCAAAAGAGAATCTACAAATTTTGAAATTTTGGCATAAGTAATACATTCTGTAATAATTAAAAAACTTTATGATATTTAATTTTATTCCACAATAATTTTTATTTCATTCACAAGGTGATTAACAGACTAATCACCTGAAGATGCTATAAGCGGAAGTACTTGTAAATGAAATAAAAATTATTGTGGAATAAAACTAAATAATATAAAGTTTTTTAATTATTAAAATGCAATTCCACCCAACAATTACGGTAGAAAGTGTAAATTTTAATAATACATTCTGTCTCAAAATGAATGAATATTTCGACCCATCGTTGGTCATGCTCGATTTTTTTTGTCATTCGACAATTACAGCTTTTGATAACCACAATACATATTTATTTTTCTAATTTCATTCATTCATAAATATGCGATATGATAAAAAAGATGACAAAGATGCTGAATTTTGTAAAAAATTTTTTTTAAAGATGACGATCATTCGTAAAAGATGACTGTCATCCTCAAAACTTGACGTCTGGTCACCTTAAGTTTACATGTTGTTTCCGCAACAAAACTGTTCTCCTCATCAGCTACAACTGCATCAACTGCAATCAGTATTTATTGTATAGGTTCCGAACTTGTAACATTCCACTTCTATTCCATTGGCTTCCATATAGCTTCTCGAAGGCGTAACATTAATTACTTTTGTCGACAATCCCCGTTGTTCTAGTTCTTTAACTCAGGAACCTTCAATTTCCTTAAAAAACCATTATTCACATCTTACTAATCCGCCGATGTCACCCAATTTTACATTTCAACCTTCCTTTAAATTGGCCTTACTCTCAATTTTATAAACCCAATTCCCAAATCTCTTCCGATTTCAATTACTGATTAGTAAGCGAACACATCAGGTAACAGGTTTTATAAAGTATTCAACACATTAATTGTTCCACAACAACAGGAAAATAATACAGCAAACAACATTCCTAACTATAGAATATTCTTGCAACAGCTTCTGAAACTCAAACAGTTTATTGTAGAAATTTCCAGTACACAGCGTTTAAAATAATACACAAAATTTTTCTACTTAATAACACTTAAAACTTTATTCACAATTAAATTTAAAAGTAGCTTCTATTTACCCGATTTTTTACGAACGGTACAACAATTTCGTTTACAATTAATTTCTTTCACATTCCATTTTAACCATCGTAATTTTAATTATAACTTTACCATCGCAGGTCTAAAATAAAACTATTTTAATTTTGCAAGAGGGATTCCTTATATACGATTCTGAATAATTTATCGATTATTTGAGGTCACATTCTTTATAAACCTTGAGAAAATATGAGAATTTTCGATTCTTGTACGTTACGTGGATTTGATTCATAAAGTATATAATTTAATTGTATTTCATGTTGACCCTTTTTCTAAGAAAATAATGTGACCTTGATTTTATTGAAATTTTGTATTTAATTTATTTTGTAATTTATGTCTTGTATTTCATTGCGTGGAATCGTAACAATATTAATATCTCAAACTATCTTTACCAATGAATTCTAGTTCAAAATTGAATTGGTGGATATTTATTGTACGACACTAAGCATCCGGATGGCAAAGTACATGTGAAGTGGGGCTGCCTTTATAATAAAAAACGATTAAGACAAAGCGCGATTGAACTTACGCAATATAACGAATCATATTAAAGAACGAATCATATTATTTCACATCTATCTCTATAGAGAAGGTCTGCAACATGTGCTATTTCATCAGTTTGCTGGCCTCCTAAACATCAGATAAAAAACAACAATTCTTGAATTATTTTAATCTTATGGGTATAGTAAATTTATAGCAGGAGGTGACTTTAACGCAAAACATACGCGTTAAGATGTAAACCCAGAAAACACCCAGACATCACGCTAAGTCATATCTTATGTAAGATCTGGGTCATATATATAAGTCATATGTATGTCATTATTTCACACTTATTTATACATAAGAACATGACATAACAATAATTATATAACTATGACATAAATGTGATGTCTGTGGAGATATTCGTGACGTTGTTATGATATAAGGTTGATATCATAGTAATATAAAAATTTTTTGTGATGTATTCTTTTTTACTTAAAAAAAAATTAATAACAACAACACTTACCCGTCAGTCATTCATTCTCATTCTTAAATCTTACCCACTATTCTATAGCTTGCTAGAAAACAATAACTAACTATTCGCAAAAAATTTCAAACTGTATATATTCAATCAAAATGGATATAGGCTCTAGTGAAATTTAACAAAATCAAATTAAGGTCATATTTAAGTCCAAATTATGACAACATTTCAAAGTCAAATTTAAGATCAGTGTGATGTCATGAAAGCATCATATAAACTTGTGGCGAACATTAAAATTAAAAATTTTAAAAAATTAGCAGGCGATGATTTCCTTAACATTTATGAAAAAAACAAAAAATATATTATTTTTATTCAGATTTTGTTTTTTCCAAATAGTTTCGAGTTCTTAATTTTCGTGTTAAATTAAAAATGTAATTCTCTATGTAAATTATATTTCATCGCCTCACCATCAATTTGATTAATACAATAAGACAAATTTCATGTAACTTGTATAATCTATTTATAAATACAATTAAACTCTAAAATGTTATTGTGTTTTGAGAGAATTTAATTTATATTCGTGCTACTTTTATAATGGTTCAAGACCATTAGTGAATGTGGAGGCTACTGTACCTGAAGAAGTTTGGAAATAAATTTAATTCATGATATGGTTGTTACAACAACATTTTATCTGCTGCCTTTTGTGTTTACTTTAGTGAACAGTAAAATTGGTAAATCATAACCGAAGATTCAGCTTAATCAACACATTCAAGGTAACTGGTAACTCATTACATTGGAGACAACATCTCCAACATCTCGTATCATCTATTCATCTCCTGGAGAATTCAACGCAACTAGCAGCTCAGCTCTGTCAGACCTATATCTCCACTCGTGTTACCATAACTCCATAATTGTTCGTTTCTTTTTTTTTTTTTGCAGAACTTCAATTCATAAGACCCATAATTTTTTTTTTCTTTGGTATCGATTTTTAAACAACAACTCTAAACTTTTTTTTATTCGCTACAATTACTTAAGCAAAACTCTTTCCTTCTTACCTCCTCAACTCTACTTAATTTCATTATTTATATCGTTCCATCTTAGATAGCACTAGGGGGGGAGTGTTGTGGCGAACATTAAAATTAAAAATTTTAAAAAATTAGCAGGCGATGATTTCCTTAACATTTATGAAAAAAACAAAAAATATATTATTTTTATTCAGATTTTGTTTTTTCCAAATAGTTTCGAGTTCTTAATTTTCGTGTTAAATTAAAAGTGTAATTCTCTATGTAAATTATATTTCATCGCCTCACCATCAATTTGATTAATACAATAAGACAAATTTCATGTAACTTGTATAATCTATTTATAAATACAATTAAACTCTAAAATGTTATTGTGTTTTGAGAGAATTTAATTTATATTCGTGCTACTTTTATAATGGTTCAAGACCATTAGTGAATGTGGAGGCTACTGTACCTGAAGAAGTTTGGAAATAAATTTAATTCATGATATGGTTGTTACAACAACATTTTATCTGCTGCCTTTTGTGTTTACTTTAGTGAACAGTAAAATTGGTAAATCATAACCGAAGATTCAGCTTAATCAACACATTCAAGGTAACTGGTAACTCATTACATTGGAGACAACATCTCCAACATCTCGTATCATCTATTCATCTCCTGGAGAATTCAACGCAACTAGCAGCCAGCCTTTATATTAAAATCTACCTCCACTCAACGCAGTATCATCCAAAAACTATAAAGGATACCAGTGTCGCGTTCTTTTTCTCGACAATGTTGACTATTGTTAACAATTGTTAACTTTCGTCGTTCTTTAATTCAATAATTTTAACATTGTGTAACAAAATGACGTCATGATGTCGTTCCTAAATTCAATGTTAAACTGTCAAAAGTTAACATTTTGTAACAATTTCCAACTCACCTCCTAGACATGAATTATAGAATGTTGTTATGTCAAATGGTATGTTGTGATCTATTTATCTGTCAAAATGTTTATAATTAAGAGATTCGTAAATACAATTTCTTGTTTTTGTGTTTCGCAATTGAGTTTTATTATATATAAATTAAATAATTTTAATATATTTAATTTATGTGCTCAAATAGAACAGATTTATTTTTGACAGATCAAAAGTCTAATATTATGTCGTTCTTAAATTATAAATTAACATTGTCGACAAAACATAACATGACGTTTCAACACAATTTTATGACATTTTAACAATGTTAGAAAATGTTAAGAAAAAGAACGCGACACAGGTTATAACCATGACGAGTGTCAGTTTTTTGTCAAATTTACGTAACAACTACATCACATATATATATGACGTTCGTGTGATGTCATATTTACGTCTTGTGTTCACTGTGCTTCTTAAAATAGCGCTCAAAGATTACGAAACCACGACATGTAAAAATATTTACAAGAGCTCTTACCGACTGTATATAAAAAACAAGGCTACTTGTGGAAAATTGAGAAAAAATGCATAAAAAAATCTACATTGTAAACACTCACAGCTTTTTCTAGGGATGAGACCGCAGCAATTTCCAATGATATCACTCTCGACCCGATCCGAGCTACTCACATATACCGAGTATTAGCCAATAATACATAAATCATGATTTGAAAATATGTAATTAATTTTTTTTGTTGCAATTGTTTTGATCTGTTGATACTTTTTCCTAAAAATGTTTAAAAAATAGTCATATCTCACTTACACGTAATAATCTCTTTTTCGCATTTCACGATTAGGGTTGGCGATACAAGACTACGATAATTAATTATACAACACAATAATCCTTAAAGCAGTCAAATCGTGTAGTGAGCCTCTGCTTAAACTGCCCCATTAGAAAAGGTACAATTCTATAGAATATTGATGAAAACTGGCTAAGAAAAGGACGATTTTAATGGGATCAACCGAGAAATTCTTGACTTCATAAAAATGTTGGGTAAGAAAGACTCATTCAATGGGAAAATGGAATAAAGCTCATAATCCTTCAAATATTAGACTTTTCCTATTGAAATATTTTTATAGGAATGAACGTAATTGAAAAGGAAAATAAAATTTAATTCAACTCAAACTTTCCTTAACTTAAGGAAATTAAAACTTAACTTAAAAACAATTTTTTTCTTACGACAAGATCCCTTAATAGGATTCTTTATAGTTTTAAAGGAAGACATTGAAACAGTTGCAACGGGAAATGGATATTTTGTAAATCAAAATAAAACAGTTTTCTTACGGCACGATTTCCCAATAGGATTAATAGTTTTATAGGAAGACATTGAGAAAGTTTCAATAGGAAGTGTATAATTTCTAAAGGAAAATACGACTGAAATTCTTATTCTACAATCTACTACATTATTCTTCGATAGGATTCTGTAAAGTTTTAGTGGAAGATATTGAGATAGTTTCAATGGGAAGTGTACAATTTCTACAGGAAAATACGACTTTAAAATATTAATTCCGCTGCAGTAGTTTTAAAAAGATTTTTTGTAGTTTAATAGGTGACATTGAGATAGTATCAAATCAATAGGAAATGGATAATTTTTACAGGAAAATACGATTTTGAAATTTTTCTTATGTGGTCAAAATTCACTAGAGTATATTATTCATTTTAGAAATATATAGTTCAAATCGTTTTTTATATGTTTTAGCTATCGTTTCTCGGCTGAAAGACTATAACAATAGTAAATGAGGTTTTGTATGTTTAAATTTTTTCCATTGTTATTTTCTTTTTCATTTTAATTGATTATGATTATTATTACTATAAGGAAGACCTTAGAAATTCCCATTAACACATAGTCAATCCCATTTTAGAATCGAAAAGGATTCCCTTGCATTCCATATTAAGTTCTGACTACAAAATTCCCTTTAAAAATGTGTTTAGTCCTATTATAAAGTCGAGTAGGATTATTATTTAATAGAGAATTTGACGGTCGCAGAAAATTCAATTAAAATGTAGTCAATCCCATTGAAGAATTTATAATCCTATAAAAATGTTTTCATTTCTATTAAAAGGATTCAATGTATTTAGGACAACTATAGGACAATTGAATAGGATTCAATCGATTTCAAAAGGACAAAATTGTTTAATAGGATTTTATAGGAAATTTGCTATGCAATTCTCATTAAAAATTTGTTTTTCAATAGGATAGTTTAAGCAGGGGACAGACTGAAAAACTTACAAGATAATCAGGAATTCGCGCTTACCTAGTTTGTGTCTGTCATTGGTATTATATGTGCATATATGATTCTTGAAAACTATCTTCTGCAACGGCAATATTTGGTTAAACATAATATGGCAACTACAGATTTATCGATCATCAGAGCTGTTGTTCCAAGAAGCACCTATTGTACACAGTTGATTATCTGTTATCAACGAAATAATGGGCCAGATAATTGGCAATGACATCTATTTTGGTATCTCATAAGAATCTTCAAACTCTTTTAGAGAATTACAAAACCATTTGAATAAACTTGATTATTGGGGGTCAAAAATGGCGAACGAAAGTGAACCATTTGCACTTCGTGCATCGTTGGTAGGTTAAAATACAAAGTTTTATAATAACAAAATCAGCTTATACAGCAAGCGATACGCCAGTTGCTCTTATTGTTCTGTGTTCACTTAAACCCATTCACTTGACCCCTTTGTTAATATCGTACAGCCAAGTAACAACAAATCCTTAAAACGGACATTTGCTGCGGTTTTTCGCCGTTTGTGAAGAAACCAATCAGTTCCATATACCCGCTCAGTAGAAAAATTATAATGATCAATTGGAAATTTAAACTCAAAAAATTTATGCACAGTGCAAAAAACACGCAAGAACTCACCTCTAATTTTCACGGTGGATGTTCTTGATTTTCCTTAAAATTCTGGCGGAAAAGTATTCATTTATAACACTCACCATCATATCATGAATATTGGTAAGAAAATATATGTGGTTGTTAGTTTCTCTATACCCATCGGTTGAGGTATTTGACTTGTTTATCTGTAGAAACTTTAATGTTAATTTAAAGAGAGAGAGATATAAACAACTATAAATGCTGGTTTGCTGTCGGGTTAAACATAAAGAGTATTAAAGGTGACAGTGATATGAAAAAGAGTGTTTAGTCGACACCTTCTACTCTTTGACTTATAATATTGCGGCCAATACGAAACTCAAGTACATACTTCCGTTCTGCTTCTGGTGATAATCAAAAATTAGCAGCAACTCCTTGCGTTTTTGTCTGAATTATGACCGCTGACAAAATGAAATTAGTGGAATTGTATTTTATTTTCACATAAACATAACGTGTGGTTGCCTCAACTACACTGTTCTACCCTGTACATTTGTTGAATCAATTTCGGGCTTCGATACCTCATATTCGTTCACGCGACGAGGTTAAGTGAATTTTACTTTGATTGGATTTTTTTCACTGCAGATAAGCCACGATTAATTCGACACATTTATGTATAAGACCCCAAATGGCAAATAATTAAATCACAAGATTCCATTCGCAGTAAGTGTAATAAAGGAGATTAGTAAAGTAGTGGAAGGTTTAGTTAAGATCAGATAATTTCTAAAAAAAAAGTTAACATTATATGTACAGATAAGTATTTTATTCTATCACACAATAGAAATAATCAAATGTTTCTACTTAAACTTAAATCTAACGGTAAATTGTTTTCATTATAAATTTGAGACGAATCAAACATAGTATAATCCGAATTTAAAATATATCTATTTCTTTCTAATTCTAATTTATTAATACTATTTTGTACCACATTTAGTTCGTTTAATGAATTTTCTAAATTATTATTATCTAAATTCATTTCTTTTTCTATATTTTTTATTGTTGAACCTTCAATCGGAATATGTTTAAAAGTTTTAACATGTTTACGTAATGATGATGGATCTGTATATCTTTTATTACATCCTGGCACCTTACAAATGTATGGTTTTTCAACTAAATGGGTTCGTGAATGTTTAAATCGATCTGATGAGTTTGAGTATGCTTTGGTACAACCCTAAATAAAGAATGTTATAAGTTTTTGAATAATTTTTAAGCATTTAATCTTTACCTCTACGGAACATATGTATGGCTTTTCACCTGAATGTGTTCTAATGTGTATTTTTAAATTTTCAGCTCTTGAAAAAGATTTTTTACATTCATAACATTGATGTGGTTTTTCCTTCGTATGAGTCCTTATATGCACTAATATTTTATAACGTGCGTTGAAGCCACGCCCGGAACGTGGACATCCATCCCATTTACAAAAAAATGCATTACCGCTTATATGAATTGTATGACATTCTTTTACATGTTGTACTAAAGATTCACGATTTTCAAATTGTCTGCAAGTAAAAAAACAAAACGCTAGTAATATAAGAATTTTGCAATACAGTTTTCTACAATTTGAATGCGACTTTTATAAAACTTAATTTATTATTGTTAGTGCTACGCTAGTTGCGCTTGGATTACTATAGGACTATCATGCTAAAGTGTTTTTAATTTCTTGTGCGTTCACAAAAACACTAATTTTTAATATCTTTTGACCTATTGATTTAAACAGCTATGCTTTAATTTTCCAAACTCTCAAAAATACCAGCATAGCTGCAGGAAATAATAGGTTAAAATAAATTCATTGTGTATCAAAAACTAATGTTTTTATGAACTCTGTTTTTATATAGTGCTCAACAAAAAACCAAATTTATTACGTTTTCCATTGTGGATACAGGATACATAGTTAACATATTCGAATTGAATTCAATCGTCAGATACCATTGACGATTTGGACTTATTTTAGCATTATTTAGAAAAATGGATTGAAACCAACATCTGTGTGCTACATAAGAGTATTTCAATTGTTAGACTGAGCTAGGCTGGTGGCAAAAGAAATAAGTATGTTAAAATATTTTAAAACTAAAGAAGTTATATTTCTTCTGATAGATGTGAATAATGATATATTTTATATATTTTGTAAATTTAAAAATTTAAATAATGATTTTGGTATATTTTGTAATTTTAAAATAAATTTAAAAAAATTTATTTTAACATATTTTTTATAGAATAAGACCTACCTGAAGCATTCCTTCCATTTACATATGAAATCATCATGACTACTATCAAAATTATTACTTTTATATTTAACACTACATAAACTGTTTTGAATTTCCTCTGGTTTAACTTCAATAATTTTTTTATTTTCAATTTTCATAATCACAGATGTTTTTCGCTCATTACAATATCTTAATTCTTGCGATGAAAAACTATTATCACTTCCATTTGTTTCACAATTTGAAAATATTTCACAATTTGAATTTGTTTGATTTAAATAATCTTTACAACTTAATTCAAAGTGAGCCGGATAGTAATCATAGTTGAATACTGAAGGATAATAATATGATGAAGATGATGTTGATCTCCAATCTGGATCAACATAGTTATTGTAAAAATAATTTTGTTGCGTTCCTGGGGGTGATATTATTTTTGGATTATAAATATAATTGAAATTTGTGAACGGAACACTTTGGCACGAGATCATTTTGAAAATTCTTTATTTGCTTAGATTTGTAAAAAAAGAACGTATTTCCATATAGAAATTTAAATATTTTTTTAAGTTGAACTTAACACAGTCAACGTTAATGAATAACTGATTCTATTGAAAAATTCTCAGTCATAACATAGCAAAACTTATAAAGAATTAATTTCAAAACATAATTTTTCTTATCAATTTTGTTATGAACGTTATTGTAAATGTGTTCATTTAATAATGAGGTTGATGACGATAAGATATACCTCGTCTTTAAACAATATATAGTTAGAACATAGATACTAGATAGTAAAACATGTGCGCAGAAAATCTTGGTTAGGAAAGTTATTTTAAAGCTCACGGTTACATCTCAAAAATCGACTAGTCTTGTAAAGATGATTTTGATCCGATCATTTTCCGAAACAAGGAAGGGAAATGACAGTAGATGTATGTAGATAAGCGACTTATCTATATTCAATTTTTAAAACAATTTTCTCCATTATTATTATTATCGTATGAATATCAACAAAATTTAACAACAATATACATTAGACATCAACAATTAAGTTTTGAATATACACTGTAAGGCTCCTCTTTTAATTTCATATAAGCCATGTTAAACTCTTTTGAATTTATGAGTACATACTATAATCATTAACTAAATGATTTGTGTTGAACAGTTAATTATTATTGTCACTAATTTTTAAAAAAGTTGTTATAATATTTCATCTGTCTTTGATTTAAAAAAAACAAGTTTCAATTATGTGCTGAACGGGACTGACGGGAACACTACATTGGTGGTGGTTATATTGGCTGCAAAGTATTTTCGCACGCATTGTTCAGAGCTTCTGGTCATTTAATAACGGGAAAAAACTGTAAATAACATTACCAAGAAATAACTCATGCTCTAATTAACTGTTTCTCAGACTGTATAACATGTGGCACTGTCTTATTGAAACCATATGCCATGTCCATATCCACCATATTAACTCACGAGCACCATTAACTGTTATAGTCTGATCAACGTCGCATTTTGAAGGAGAATTATTCGATTATGCCTTAAAGATAAAATCCACAACAAACAGTGGCAAGTTGTGAACGCATTTGTTTTACAACAATCGCTCGTAGATATTCTAAAGCCAAAATGCCACAGTTTTTACGATTAAGCCGTGAAGATGAAAATGGGCCTCATCACTGTAAATAATTTTGTTAAAAAAAATTAGCATCTGATTGTTGTTCATTCAACAAACAATTAACGCTGTGGGGGCTTTGTAGGCTTCATTGCTTGAATCTTGTTTTGCAACCATGCAGATGCAGACCTTTCGATAGCTTACTGTTTTTTAGAAAAACATGTTATTTTATTGGTGGGACTACGATATCTATCTGTGTGACACTTACAATCAGTTAAAATCTCGTATAAATCTGATCGGTCTGAAAATTAAGACGATTAATAAACTTGTTAGCCTAGTAATATAATAAGATCCAAAACATATAAAATTGGTTTAATTATTTTAGTAGGGTTGTTAGGTGAGAAAGTTAAAAAAAGTTGGCTGTGTGTAACAATCTGTGCATGCGCAAGAAGTGAAACTTCTTTAGGTTATATTGACCTTTTTACTTACAATAATTTCAACGGTAGCACTCCCATTCTCAGTTACGAAGTATTGCGTGGTATGGTATAGTGCTATTACTTACTCGACGAAATGAGCCTACATACAACTCTATGTTGTTGTGACGCATATTAATTTCTATTGTGTAAAAATAAAGAAAGCAAAATTGTTTCAGTTTTATTTAAAGCCAAATAATTAATAATATTGTAACGTTTCTTAGCCGAGTTAATTATTTAGTTCGATACCTAAATCAGAAAATTAAAACACAATGGATTTTCTATAAAACGTTATAATTTTATTCGTTCAAGATTATATTGTAAAAATATTTCTTCAACTACTATTCCCCTTAATTGCTCTAGTTCTAACAATAATGCACCACTTATAATTTTATTACAATTGTTCACAATATCACTTTTAACTGTTCACTTACAATAATCTTTTTCTTTTTACTTATAACACTGTTAATTTTAACTCGCCTATATCACTGTTAAATTTTATACTTGTTCTATCGCTGACACTATTCTTATCCTCTAACAACACCTCTTATATATACTACATGAAATAGCTTCGATATTCTTACAATATTCTAGAGCACAAACCTTTTTTTATCAACATAAACATAATAACACGATCTTCAAATCTTGACACATAGGTGTGAGATCTACTCTTTTTAATTTGTTTATTTATACCTATTCTCTAATAGTTTTCTTTATTATAAGATAAACAAAAACTTCCTATTACGTGTTTACTAACCAAAGTAAGTTGTTATCATTTAGAGTATTTTCTCGAAAGATGTTCTATTGTGTTGTGTTCTATCGTATTCCATAATCGTCACAATATTAAGAATAGATATTATTTAGTTCATTATTTTATTTTTCCTCCTTTACCAAATAAACCGGGCAAAACAAATTTACAATATGAATAGATATTATTCAATCAAACCGGCGAATATTAAATTGCAAAAAATTAAATTAATAAATTTTATCAAATAACTATTTTTCACATTAATGTTATCTTTGTATCATCATGTGATTAGAACAACAACGTAAGACCCTTTCACATTAGTGTAACACAATTACATAGATTGTATTTTTTTAATAGTAGATTACGTACCGAGGTGGAAAATATGTCATTTCTGTCGAGAGAAAATACAGTTATACCGAGGCGCGTAGCGTCAAGGGTAACTTAATCTCGAGAAAGAAATGACATTTCCACCAAGGTTTGTATACTATTTTATTCACGACAAACAAAGTAATCTGTGTAAAAGAAAACAATTTTCGCAATCGAAATTCCTACTCAGGTCGGGAAGTGTTACTTTCCAACCGGTTGGGAAGTAAAAGTTAGCAATCGCAATCGAAATTCCTACTCAGGTCGGGAAGTGTTACTTCCCAACCAGTTGGAAAGTAAAAGTTAGCAATCAAGTACTTCCAACTTTTAAAAAGTTGGAAAACGACAGATTACTTAGTTGTTGTGAATAAAATAATTTGCACTCACTCAAGTAGTAAAAATAATCTTGTCTCGCTTTTAAACATTGCCAAAATTATTCATAAAGTTTATATGTAAGTATGCATACATCTACATATTGTGACATGATTCATTTAATTTAATAAATATTTACAAGGAGTCATTATAAAACTGATAGTAATATGATAAGAATTTATAAAATTACAGTTGTTATTAAGGGGGTAATATTATTCAGCAAGTTATTTATCATTTACGATTTTTTAATGAAAATAGTTTTTGAAACTTGAATGATGAAATATATGCAAGAATACTATATTAATAGTACGATTAAATTAATTATTATTATATACTTGAAGTATTTATATGAAACATTTCTTGAATCAACAATTGAAGCACTATGGGAGTCAGACGTATGTGTTTTATTTATACCTATCTACCTAGCCTACTTCATCATAAATCACAAATGTTAAACACTCCGCAGCATACAAAAATGTTCTTTTGTACGTTAATGAAATAGTTTATTGTTAATACTATTCTGTAAATCATAAAGTCATATAAAATACGAGCAAGGAAAGCAAAAATATTTTGATTACGGGCTCTTTTTAATTACGAAAATTCTTTAACCTCGGGCTTACGCAGCCGATCACCACAACTAATATTTTTCGTGCATCCACATCTGTCAAATATTATTTTACCCATAAATCCAAATTTCTTCCGACGTGCGTAACTTTTTCATTTCATTCAAAATTGTACAATTATTACGAGATTTTTTTAAATCTACAAGAAAAACCGCTACCACAAAAAGTAATGGTTTCTAATTCCCTAGGATAAGGCTGTGAAAAAAGAATTTAAACTAGTAGAATGGTGATGTGAGAGTAGGGTCACGCCAAGAACTTTCTGCAAAGTTAATAAGTAACCTACAGTAGCAAAGACTGCTGGATAAGGTATATACATACTTAAACACACCAAACTAATCACGGTCTATTTTGGGACTGTAAATTCAAATAATATGATTTAGCTGCTCCAAAAATATGTTTTTCGGCAAACGGCTGTAAAGTTTAAATTTACTACCGCTAGGGAGTTAGTTAAAGTCTTACTTTTTTCACTTATAATCAAACCGGCTGTAAAGTAACGCCATTTTTATTTTGATGTGAAACATCTGTTGGCGCGACTTAATTGAAAAAACAAATGATTTTCCGTCACCAAAAACGGTATAACAATTTTATGCCATCACGCCTAATGAAAAATAATAAATATTTCAAACAGTATGTCATATTTTCTCTAACAGCAATAGCTATTTATGTACCAAGGACAGTGGCGGATTACCATAGAGGCGTAAGAGGCGGCCGCCTCGGGCTCCACATGCTCCTTTGGCCCCCTCGCTACAAATAGTTATGATATTTTATACCCACTAGATTTTTTGTTACTATAGTAACAGGTCTTTAGTTTGTTATCATTCATAAGAGTGCATTAGAGGAAGCGAGATAGACATATATCTCTTATAGTGCCATCGCATAATTTGAAAAAGATCAAAACTATAATTTCAAGAATATATGGTTTGAACCAATGTTTTTTACGACTTTATAATATATGTCGGCCATTTCATTTAAATCCATTTCGGACATTTCGTTAAAGTTTATGTTTGATATTGAATAAGTCAAATTTAATTTAAAAATTAATAAGGAATATATACAATTGTTCTAAGTATTTTTCTATAAAAGTAAGTATTCAAATCAATTAAATGTTGATATGTTTTAAATTAAGAAAATTATATATGTAATTCTTTTAGTTTAATTTAATGCCATTTTAGTTTTGCAGATCATATTATTTGATAAAATATTGAATTGTTTAATATTATTATTAATTGTTGTATTAGTGTTTTAATTAGTTCTTTAAGAAATAATATATATTTATATTTATTAATTTATTTACAGTCAATAAAAACTTAAAATTATAAAAATGTATTTTATTTACAAAAATCAATATTTATATAACAAGGTTGCGTTGTGGTTTAGGTTAACCAAGACAAACTAAAGACATGTCTGACCAGACAACCTAAAGACACGTCTTACCAGACAAACCCTAGACTTGTTACACAAGACGAGGTGGGAAATTTTGTTCGGGCGGTCTTGGGTTTGTCTTGGTCTTGTTACTATAACGCGTTAATAGTATGTTGCTAGTAAATCTGGTATAACACTTTTACTGGGTAGGTATTCAAATATCAGATGTCTGCGTTCATTCAACGAAAGTTTTTAAACCTAAAGATTTTTTTTTATATTATCCCACTTGTAAAAGTGTTAGGTTGTCAATTTGTATTACTTTTTTTCATGTATGTATTTATTTTAATAATTCTAATTTGATAGTTTTATAATTTTTTAATGTACAAATTCGTTTTCCAATTTGTATAGTAAAAAAACATTTTTTTAACTACTACCTTGAGAAATCGTCATTATTTACTCGAATGAATGGTTAATATGATAATAATAATATAAGTTTTTAAAATATGTGACTATTAATTTTGTGCAGTAGATTATTGATTTTTTTTTTAATATTTATAAGTAAGTTTTTAACATTAATTTTAATTATCTTGTATCTGTGTTGAAATTTAAATTTCTTGTTTCTCAATTTTTTTATACCGTTAGATAATACTATTCTTGAAAAACCGAAACGTCGAGAAATTACAATAAATTAAATAAAAAATTATCTAAATATCTGACGTCTTTCAATATAATGATAAAATAATTGAATGTCAGACCATAATTAAGACCGATTAGCCGAGAGAATAAGTGATTAAATCATCGATTTAAAGAAAATTCAGATTAACCTTAAACGGTCGATAAATAAACACCAAATAAATATATATATATATATATATATATATATATATATATATATATATATATATATATATATATATATATATATATATATATATATATATATATATATATATATATATATATATATATATATATATATATATATATATATATATATATATATATATATATATATATATATATATATATATATATATATATATATAAATATTATATGATGTGAGATTTGGCTTGTATATTATTTTTGTAAATAATAAATTTTTTTGGTTAAAACCAATAAATAAAACAATATTTTTTAAAATTGTTTATCCTACAATTGTTTCGGTTTTAGAAAACCATCTTCGGGGATAATATATATTGAAAATTTCTTATACAAAAAATAAATACAAATTGACAAATGAAATAAAAAGCTTATTATGAAAAACTAACAATCAAAAAAGAAAAGGCTAACTATATAAAAAAATAATGAAAGAAAATATAAAACAATAATACAATGATAAAAATTAGAAAATAGAAAATGTTTAGTAGAAAAAGCTCCATGATGTTTAATTTGCTTAAAAACTTTTTTAAAATTTGCAGAACAAAATCATAAGTATTTTGAAGAAAATCCGTATCGGTTTGAATATTTATACTTATATTTATTTTATAATTTTGAAGTGGTAGATTTGTATGGCAGCTTTTTTATGGTTGGATAATGCACTCATGTTGTCATTATTTTGTTTTTTGGCGTCGTTTAGATGTTGTTTTATACGTTTTCCCAAATATTGTTGTGTTTGGCCTATGTAAGATTTACCACATCCACAATTTGCTTGATACACTAATTTGGATTCAATATTCATTAGTATTTTATCTTTTAATTTTGAAAAAATAGTATTATATAAACTATTATGCTGTTCATACAACTTCGAAGTTAAAGATTTTCAACAAATGTTTTATTTGTTCGAAAAGATTTTTGACATAAGGTATAGTCATATAAATTTTGTAGCAATTGTAGGATAAACAATTATTAGGGTGGCCCTTAAAAACAAAAATTTTTATTTTTTGTACGGCACCCTCCCATTTCGTGTGAATACCCATAAAAATATTATTTGCAAAATTTGAAATCAATCGGTCAATTCTAAGACGTGCCTCCAGCCACTTAAAATTGGAAATTTGGTTCTGGACCTTAAAAAAATTTTTTATATTTTATGCGACACCCTCCCATTTCGTGTCAGTACCCAGAAAAAAATTATGTGTAAAATTTGAAATCAATCGTTCTACTCTAAGGCGTGCCCCCGGCAAATAATATTTTTATGGTTATTGACACCAAATGGGAGGGTGTCGTACAAAAAATTTAAATTTTCCTTTGTAATGGCCACAACAAAACCTTCAACTTTAATTGACCGGGGGCACTCCTTAGAGTTGACCGATTGATTTTAAATTTTTGGCAAATAATATTGTTATGGGTAGTGACACCAAATGGGAGCGTGTCGTACAAAAAATTTAAATTTTTCTTTGTAATGGCCACAACAAAACCTTCAAATTTAAGTGGCCCGGGGGCACCCCTTAGAGTTAACCGATTGATTTCAAATTTTACACATAATATTTTTATGGGTATTGACACCAAATGGGAGGGTGTCGTACAAAAAATTTAAATTTTTCTTTGTAATGGCCACAACAAAACTTTAAACTTTAAGTGGCCGGGGGCACCCCTTAGAGTTGAACGATTGATGTCGATTTTTACACATAATTTTTTTATGGGTATTGACACGAAATGAGAGGGTGTCGCACAAAAAATAAAAAAGTTTTTTTTTAAGGTCCAGAACAAAATTTCTCAACTTTAAGTGGTCGGAGGCACGTCTTAGAATTGACCGATTGATATCAGATTTTGCAAATAATATTTTTATGGATATTCACACGAAATGGGAGGGTGCCACAAACTGTACAATGAAAAAAAAAATTTTAGTAAATTTTACAAAACAGTAATCCCTCTGACTGCGCGGTAGTTCCGTTCCAGAAAAACAGCGCGCAATACAAAACCGCGCAATGTGAACCCTATTTTATATGAAAAGGGGGGTTTGGTTCCAAATTTTGAAAAAAATAAAAAAAAATAATTTAAAGTTATACTTAAACAAGAATGAATATATACAGCCTGATAAACATGTATTACTTCGACAACTCTTAAAAAGAAAACACTTCATAAGTTAACAGATAAATTAACATAAATAACATATCAAAAAACAACTCAAATTTAAAAAAATAATATGAATTTGTTTAAAATATTCTACCCTTACTGGCTTGAAATTGAATTTCATCTATATTGTATGTTCCAGCCACACAGTTAAAAATAAACTGAATTTCTAATGCAAATTGCTACATATATGGGTCATTCTTTTACAAACCGAACACATTTTTGATTTGGCTGAAATTTTTTTTAGGGCTTTTATATAGGGAAATTCCCATTTCCCAAGAAAAAAAGAAATACGTGCTCGAGAATTTTTTTTTTTTCGAAAATAAAGCGGTTCTAAATTTCGAGGATTTCGTGATTTTTTGCTGGAAGACTTATTTGCAAAGATTCATAACTTCGGTTCTGGTAATGATGGAAATTTTCTTCTGTTTTATTTTAAAGCTAAAAGATGAACTTTAAAAAAAAATTGTCATCTACAAAAATTGTTAACAAATTCCTATGTGCAAACAGTTTAGCAATAAGTCAGACACTTTCTCTCTGACACAGGCAATTTCGCTCTCTCGTGTACGAGTAGCATTAGAAATAAATTAATTTATCGAGCGTGGAAAGACAAAAAATTCCATAAATTTTTGTTGTCCCGCGCTGGATAAAATTAATTTATTTCTAACAGTAAAACTATTTTCTTCATTGAACGTAGAATACGATGGTTATATCAAATACTCTTTATTTTTGTAGGGCAATCACTAGAAATCGATTTTAACATTTTATTTGTTTATAACAATCGGAATTTGCTAATAATTTTTATTGAATATATTTTTTATTAAAATTCCATCTCTTAACTTTAAAATAAAATAAAACAAAAGCTTCTATCATTAATGGAACCGAAGTTATGAATTTCTGAAAATAAGCCGTCAAGCCAAAAATCACGAAATTCTCGAAATTTAGATCGCCTCTATTTTCAAAAAAAAATCCTCTAACACGTATATTTTTTTCAATGTCATACCCGTAAAAAATTTTTTAAGCCAAATCACAAAGGCGTCGGTCAGATTTTGTTCAAATCTGTTCGATTTGTAAAAGAATGACCCATATGGCAAATGTAATTTTTTTTTCATTTTAATTGTATGAAATTCACCCACATATTCTAAAAAAATTTTTAAACGTCACGCAGTGTGAAATTTTAATCGCGCAGTACGAAAATTAGTATTGAAAACTCATCTCGCGCAGTGGAAATCGCGCAGTTAAAACCCGCGCAGTCGGAGGGATTACTGTATATATATATATATATATATATATATATATATATATATATATATATATATATATATATAATATATATATATATATATATATATATATATATATATACATATATATATATATATATATATATATATATATATATATATATATATATATATATATATATATATATATATATATACATATATATATATATATATATATATATATATATATATATATGTATATATATATATATACATATATATATATATTATATATATATATATATATATATATATATATATATATATATATATATATATATATATATATTAGACTGGTCGTTAAAAATTAAATTTTCCGAGACGCCCCCCAGAAAAATTCTTTGTGGTCAAAAAACCATAACGGCTTTATTTTTTTTTTTTTTAAATCAAAAGAACACGTGCCGCAAAATCATCGAAGTTTATTTTTTGATAAAATTGTTAATATCTCATAAAATATGCAGATGTCAAAAAAAATCACATTATAATTTTTGTAGGAAATTTAATTCTCTACAAAAAAGGTCCAAGTCATTTTTTTCCTAAAACCTATATTTCTGATGATATTTTGAAATAAAACTTGAAATTCTTCGAAACTCGTAAAACCAAATGATGAAAATTTCGACGAAAAAGTACTAATTTTGATTTTTTTTGTCACGATTATTTTTTTATACATTTCATTCTATAGCATAAGAAGAAAATTGGGAGTTTTTCGTCATCTTTATTTTTTATGTTTTTTAAAAATTACGAAAACTTACAAGTTCATTTTCAAAATATCATGAGAACTATACGTTTTCGGGAAAAAATGACTTGAACCTTTTTTGTAGAGAATTAAATTTCCTACAAAAATGATTCTGTGATTTTTTTTGACATCTGCATATTTTATGAGATATTTGAAAAAATCTACGAATTTTTCAAAAAATCAACTTCAACGATTTTGCGGCACGTGTTCTTTTGATTTAAAAAAAAAAAAAATAATGCCGTTGTGGTTTTTTGACCACAAAGAATTTTTTTAGGGGGCGTCTCGGAAAATTTAGTTTTTAACGACCAGTCTAATATATATACATATATATATATATATATATATATATATATATATATATATATATATATATATATATATATATATATATATATATATATATTTAGACTGGTCGTTAAAAACTAAATTTTCCGAGACGCCCCCTAGAAAATTTCTTTGGGGTCAAAAAACCACAATGGCATTATTTTTTTTTTTTTTAAATCAAAAGAACACGTGCCGCAAAATCGTTGAAGTTGATTTTTTGAAAAATTCGTAGATTTTTTCAAATATCTCATAAAATATGCAGATGTCAAAAAAAATCACATGGACCATTTTTGTAGGAAATTTAATTTCTACAAAAAAGGTCCATGTCATTTTTTCCCGAAAACGTATAGTTCTCATGATATTTTTAAAATGAACTTGTAAGTTTTTGTAATTTTCAAAAAACATAAAAAATAAAGATGACGAAAAACTCCTAATTTTCTTCTTATGCTATAGAATGAAATGTATAAAAAAATAATCGTGACAAAAAAAATCAAAATTAGTACTTTTTCGTCGAAATTTTCATCATTTGGTTTTACGAGTTTCGAAGAATTTCAAGTTTTATTTCAAAATATCATCAGAAATATAGGTTTTAGGAAAAAAATGACTTGGACCTTTTTTGTAGATAATTAAATTTCCTGCAAAAATGATTAAGTGATTTTTTTTTAGATCTGCATATTTTATGAGATATTAACAATTTTATCAAAAAATAAACTTCGACGATTTTGCGGCACGTGTTCTTTTGACTTAAAAAAAAAAAAAATAAAGCCGTTATGGTTTTTTGACCACAAAGAATTTTTCTGGGGGGCGTCTCGGAAAATTTAGTTTTTAACGACCAGTCTAATATATATACATATATATATATATATATATATATATATATATATATATATATATATATATATATATATATATACATATATATATATGTGTATATATATATATATATATATATATATATATATATATATATATATATATATATATATATATATATATATATATATATATATATATATATATATATATATATATATATATATATATATATATATATATAAACGATATGAAATATAACGAAAACTGTTGAGGTAGATCAAAAAAATGTTCTGTGCATTTGTGTTCTACAAATATCTTGGATAAGCTCGTGAATCAGTCAAATCCGACACGTGGTTAAGAAGCTAGAGGCTTTTTTCTAAAAATATTGATTTTTTAAAACCGTTATAGCGGCCGTTTGGATACAAATATTTTAAAAAAATTAACAAATTTAGAATCTTTGGAATCTTTTTTATCAACTTATTCTAAAAATAGACCTCTGCAGTTATAGGTTCCTGAGTGAGCGGCTCCAACAAAAAAGTTAGCAAAACAAATTTTTTTTTAAGCAACCGGCACTTTCAGGGTCGCATTTGTAGAGCTAGATCAAAAAACATTTTCTAAATATATGTGTTTTATCAATATCTTGAACTTGTTCGTAAATCAGCCGAATCCGACACATGGTTAAGAAACTAGACACTTAAAGCTAGAAAAAAAGTCTGTTTTTAGATATTAAATTTTGGATATTAATATTAATATTTTTAAAAACTTCATAAATTTAGAATCTTTGAAACCTTTTTTATCAATTTCTTTCCAAAAATAGACCTCTACAGTTGGAGGTTCCTGAGTGAGCGGCCCCAACAAAAAAGCTTGTAAAACACGAAATGAGTTTGAATCAACCGGCATTCTCACGGTCGCATTTGTGGAGCCAGATCAAAAAACTTTTTTAAAAATGTGTGTTTTATTAATATCTTGGACATGTTTTTGACTTGTCGGGTTCAACAAAAAAGTTTGCAACAATTGCAAAAACCTTAACAACAACAATTTGCAAAACCCTTATAACAGTCAATGAAAAAAAAATAAAAAAGATTTGAAGAAGAAATTCATTTTTTTGCTTAAAATAAACTATTTTGATATTTTGCAGTAATTGCACGACATATGATATAGAGTAGGTTTGCCGTTGTTTTTCATACAATGCCATAAATTGTGTTCTGTAGTGGATTTGATAATTGTTTGTTGCAAAATTGGCTAAATGTAATTTTGCTTATATGTAGCAGATTTTCTTTTTACAATTTGTTCGATATCTGTTTGTAATTAGTTTGTTTAAACTAATCTTATACATCAGTACACAAAACGATCTGATCTCGAAATCTACCTATTTCTAGCGGACATCTTGCCGCTCGGACTTTTTTTTGTATTATTTTGTATAAGTCCCGATATCAAACAGACTAACTCAGAAAATGTGGATATTCTTTCAAAACTAAGGGATTGCATTATCAAATATAATTATTATAATCCAGAATATTAATTGTATCAATTTGATGGGGAGGGGTATCCATGTATTTAATATCTAAACCAAGCATTTTATGGCCAGAATAAGATAAATCGAGTAAAGCTAGTTCGAATCGAAAGTTAATACAATCACTGATCATGTAATCAATTATGGTAGGTATAGAATTTGATAGTCTAGTTGCATATTGAGGATCTGCTCGATTGAGAATTATAAACCTATTGGATCTGGTTGTGTCTTGCAGTCTGACTAAGTTGGAACTTGATGTGTTAAGAAGATTAATGTTAAGATCACCAGCAATAATCGAGCATGGATAAGTATCGCATAAAAGCTCCAGTGTATCAATGAAACTATCATCATCTGAAGTAGTTGATTTATAAATCGCAATTAAATGCAGTTTAATGAAAATTAGTTTTATAACTAAGAAACTTATATTGTGCCCAGTTTTTGTAAATAGTTCGTTCGCTCCTATGTCATTATGTACAAAAATACTGGCACCTCCACCACGATTATTTTCTCGAGTACAATGAAATGAGTTGTAATTCAGTAGATTATAATATTTTAATTCATTTTTATATAACCAATTTTCACTAACTATAATAATATGTGGAAATTTACCCAGATTACTTATTATTATTTCAAGCTCATCCATTTTACCTCTTAAGCTCCTGGAATTTAGATGGATTACTCGTAATATGTTAGCATCATCAAAAATAGGATTAATATGCAATAGATATGTAATATTGATATTCTTAAGAATTTGATGATCTTCCATTTTATGTAAGAACAAATTTCTTTACCAATTTTCTTTAATACAACATGTTCTCTAATCACTAGGAATTAAAAATGCCTTAGTCACATTTTGTCCTAATCTGTTCGGTATGTAAAAGAATGACCCATATATGGAATTTTTTGTCGTCCCGTGATTGATAAATTAATTTATTTCTAACAGTAAAAATCATTTCTTCATTAACTAAAAATACGTGTTTTATAGGAAATAAAACGTAGAATACAATGCTACTAAAAACTCAATTCGTGGGGCAATGACTAAAGATCGATTTGAACATTTTATTTGTTTATAATAATAGGAATTTGTTGACAACTTTTATTAATTTTAAATTTTTTATTAAACTAACATCTTTAAACTTTAAAATAAAGTACACTCAGAAAAAAAAAACGATGCGTTTGTTACTTATGCGCTATAGTAACTCCAAAATTGTAAACATAACGTACGTTTTTCTAAAATTTACTAGTGCAAAGTATTGATAATTTAAGTAATATTATCCTGTGCCACGTTAATAAAGCAAAATTGGAATTGTAAAATTTTTGAAAATAAATTTACTACTGAAACAGTAAATTTAGAAAGATGAAAACAAAGTTACCTAATGGTCGTTACATTTACTTAACAATTTTGTAAAACATAACCCGTCTGAGAGCAAAAAATGTCAGAACAATGTTTTGGCAAAAAGAATTTGACATATATATAATTGTTATTTCTGTGTTACCTTAGTTACATTATTATTATTAGCTGTGTTTTTTTGTAATTCTATATAGAACAGAATTAAAATTTTCAATACGATTTGACAGCTAAATAGTTCTGTAGAATTATTACAGAATTAATTAGCTGTCAAATCGTATTGAAAATTTTAATTCTGTTCTATATAGAATTACAAAAAAACACAGCTAATGTCGGAATAAATTTGAAATGTTTAGGTCTATATAATTTTAAAATAACTACAGTATCGATAAATTGAAATGCTGTCAAATGCATCAACATAATATTCATAAATAAATTGATGTAAATAATTATTTAGATAGACGAATGGTTAATGCTGCTGCCTTGTACACAGAGGTCTGGGGATCGAATGCGGGTTAAGTCCAAAATAAATATTAATAAATAAATAGCATTTTATCTTTACAGGGCCCTTCTTAACCGCTGTTAATCCATTGCCGTGTATAAAATTCTCTCACCCTGAATTGATAAAAAAACGATTAATAATTGCACAAATACTAAATTTTTTCATTTTTTTGGTGATGGTAGCATAATAGTAGCATAACAGCGCAAAATGTTTTACATGCTTTTAAGTAGATTTTACTTAGTCAATTTTGTTTAGTTTACTTATGCCTCCGCTGGCTCAATTCGTACGTCATTTTCAGTTAAATTTACATATACTTTACGTTAAATAAGCTATCTTTTTTTTCTGAGTGATAGACCAGAAGTTCCTATCTTTAATAGAACCGAACTTATGAATATTTGAAAATAACTCGTCAAGCCAAAAATCACAAAATTCTCGAAATTTAGACCGCTATATTTAAAAAAAAATCCTCGAGCACGTATATCTTTTTTTTCAATATAAAACCTGTAAAAAAAAAATGTCAGCCAAATCAAAAATGTGTCGGTCAGAAAGGTGTTCGGTTTGTAAAAGAATGACCCATATGTAAAGATATATAACTTTTATTTTAGATCAGCGAAATTCGTTTGTATAAAACAGTGACATGTGTGACTTATTACATTTATTAATAATATTTTAAGTGAACGAACTTCTTGATTGTTCATAGTACTTTAACATTAGAAATATTAATTTTAACCAAGGTGTGTATACATATTATAATATACTTAATTAATGGTTTAACATATCTACAATTAAAATTGCTCGTGCTTTATTACATTTATTATTATTGAAGTAATTTTTAGTGAATTCTCCGTCATCGAAATAATTACAACGAGTAACGACTGTAACACAGTAAATTGATAAGAAAATTAAACATATTATCAATTTATTATCAAATAAAAATGAAGAAAAAATCAAGTATATTTATTAATAACTTCAGATATTTTATAATTATGGAAAATTTCAATATTTTACTGATAACCAGTTTGAGCGAGAATTTTAGATTTTCTCTTGTATTAATATAATAATTACTTATTTGGTTTGATAACAGAATCAAATTGTTTTTTGTCTGGATTTTTTTGGTTATCGCTAAAAGTTACTGACACTAATTGTTCATCATTTTAATATTTTCATCAATAAAATGTGTAAAGATATGTAGTTAACTATAATATAACTGTTTGCCAAAAAATTATATTTGTTTTGAAGTAAATAATTAATCTATGTAAAATTACAGTATGAGCTTCTGAACAGCTCTTTTGTAAACAATGTATTTGCTCAATAACCAAAAACTAGAGAAATTATAATTATATGGCTCTGGTTTAGCCGTTAAGGGATGAAATTTTAGAGAAAGATTGTGGTATCGATTGAAAATAATTTTCACATGTCTGTCCGTGCTTACCGTTTCAATACCACGTGTCTTGACCAACTTCTCACACAATGTATGCGAAATAAAAATTTAATCAACTTCAAAATAACCCCATGTGATTAAATTACAAGAATAGATAAGAAAATAAATAAATTTTTATCTTTGCCAGACGAATAAAGTTCAATTTAGTACGTAATTACTTTGAAGGTGTCCGATTTAGCGATTTTTTTAAAAACTTAATTCAAAAGCAAATCATTACAGTCATTGTTATCGTTGAAATATTAATAGATAATAAAAAGTTGAATGAGAAACAAAGGAACATACATGTTATTCACATGTTCTAAATGTTTAAGGTATTTATGCTCTTTCGTTAGATTAGGACTTCCAAGCAATCTTCAAAACTTCGAATTATAATATGTGTCACATCATAACACATATAAACCATTTAAACCCCACAACAACATCCGTTGATGGATGCAATTTCTTCTTTTTAAAATTAAATAACTAAAGAATAAATCCTATCGCATAATAAAATATTTAACACTAGGAGGGTCCAGCGTGCTTCGCTACGCTTATAAATAAAGTTTTTGCGTAGACATTTTGTTGACGTAGAAGCAATGATTTCAAAAAGTGGTAATGAGAAATGCTAGCATATAATTTTTAATTTTTCTTTTTAAATATATGAATGAAAAATAATCAGAACTCTAGCTGATCAGTTCGGATATATGAAAAATTAGCGATCAAATAAGTTAGAGATCAAATAAGCTTACTTGAAAACTTATTTGATCGCTAATTTTTCATATATCCGAACTGATCAGCTAGAGTTTTGATTACTTTTAATCCATATATTTAAAAGAAAAATTAAAAATTATATGCTAGCATTTCTCATTACCACTTTTTGAAATCATCGCTTCTACGTCAACAAAATGTCTACGCAAAAACTTTATTTATAAGCGTAGCGAAGTACGCCGGGCCCTCATAGTATCTATTATCAAGAGATGCACCACGTACATCAAAACTCATACCATTATCACGTCGACGATACAAAGGATAACCATTCACAGATTCTTTAGTATTTTCAGAAAAAGGTTTTGGAAAATTCTTACTACATTTACCATCTCTCATATAAACAGAATTGAGATTTAGAGCACCACATGGTCCATGCATCATATGACGTTTCACATATTCATGTAATTTAGGAAAAAGAATGGGATCAGAGATTTCAGTACATACAAATTTATTAATCATTTCATTTCCATCAATTCTATCTTTATCTGACAAATTTAGCAAACACATCAGGCAGGAATTAAAGCACCAGTACGATGATAAAAAATATTATGAATTTTAAAATGATAAATACCACGTGAAAACAAACAAGGAAACAAATTATATCAGAATTAGACTTTGTACAAATTAATTTAAAAATACTTGGGGGGTCGATCTTACGTAAGTTAACCCCAGCAAATTAATGTTTTTGAATTGATAAAAATCCGCCATTCAAGTCAATATTAAAATGTATCTTTTACAAAAACCTATATTTAAACACCTTTTGATCTTTTATAATCAGTAAAATGTAACTCCTTTTCAGAATACAGAGATCACCAAATTAACCTTCCAATGTTTCTCTATTCGTCGTTACCAGCTTATAAAACTAGATTAAAGCGTTGTTTATTTAAGTATTATTATTATTATATAGATTAAAGTTCTAAATATAAAGAAATGAAACCTTAATAGGTTACAACTCAGTAAAAACCGGTTTGTATACGAATGATACTGTTTTTTATATTTAATCATCATACGGGTTCAAATGTCACAGTTTCATTTAATTTTTATTTTGATACAAACTGAGAAAATATGTGTTTTGCTATTCGTTTAGATATGATTTATTTCATTATTGATAAATGATAACTAAAAAGCCCGTGATTCATAAAGAACCAATAGGTCGCAAACGATGAACGAAGAAGGATTTTGAAGTGTTTTATATTTTGTAAAGGAAAAACGAAAATTTTATGTAAGACTTCATTCACTTTCTAAAATCCCTATTCCCAAGATGTGTAAATAAATCTTATGTAAAAGCTCGTCGCCTTTTGCACTACTATATAACTGAATCGGTCATTTCAAAAACATGCTTTTTTTGCAGAAAATGGTTCCTTAAAGGAAGATGCGTATTCTGGGTAAAAACCACGTAAGTCGATAGCGATAGCATTCCTGCGTAGGACGAGAGGTACCGCAGGTACGGACCCATGACACTCGTCCTCTTTTCGAGGATTCGTATTATACATGAATTATATATGAATTATATACGTATTATACTATTATATATGAATAAACTTATAATTAAGAATGATGGAGAATATGACTATGTACCATAAAGATATTAAAACATGACAAATTAATACATGTAAAATGTTAATAAGATTATTTTTAAGTGTAATTCTCAATAATAAGCAATAAAAAATATGATTACTACGATTTTTTTGGTTAAATTTTATACCACCAACCCTATTTCTCGCTAAAACAACATAAGTCAAGAACTGTTTTTCAGGTTTTTTTCAGTGTTGCAAAACGTTACTCGTAACGTAACGCAAAAACGAAATAACGAAATGAAATAGCGTTATTAGTAATAATTACGTTCATAACGTTTTAAAAATTAAACTACGTTACAATAACGTAAAACGTAACGATAACGTCAATATTTTATTTCGTTTTTCGGGTGACTTTTTTTAAGCGGACGCTTAAACTACAGATTTTGGTAGTTCTAAAATTTTGTACAATTTTAAGTTTATTTTAAATAATTTCAAGTCTGTAGTAGCCGTTTCTGCATCACAGGTGTTTTGAATAATTTTAAGAAAGAATATTTTTATGCTGGCCGAGAAATCAATCTGAAGATCTATTAAAAGCAACTCTAATAGTTATAAACAAACTATCAGATTTGTGAAAACCCCTGAAAAGTTTGCTTAGTTTTGATAAAAATTAATTATGTTTAATTTGAAATGATTTCAAAATATTCGTCGGAGTGACGTGAATAATACATTGTATAATACTTTAATTTTAATTACGTCAGTTACATATCTATGCCTGTTGATGATCTCCACGAGATCGAAACTATAGTAGTGTGAATTATAAAAAATATATATACTTAAAAATTTTAAAATTATTGTTTTTTAATTGTTTTTTATATATAACAATAGTGAATAATAAAAGGTGTCGTAATTAAAATTAAAGAATTTGAAATGAGTCAAATTTTTTTTAATATAATAATAATCCTTTTTATTGACTTTAAATTTTATAATACAGTTGTATACATTTAATAATTTACTGAGATCAGCTTTTAATAGTAAGCTTTACAGCAGATGAAATTAATTATTATGAGTGTTGCGAAAAATAAATGAAAAAAGAATGTTTATATATTCAAATGCAGTTCAGTCTGCTTAGTAACTAATAAAAAACTTATATTTACCTAACCTACTTAAATCTAAACTTAAAAGCTACGTTGCAAAAATTAAGCGGTAGTAAAGCTAATTGCGTTTATCAACTCATTTTCAATATAATTTAATTTATTTATATATCTATCATTAGCTTCTCTAGCAACTACATTGACAAGCTTTATATTTAATTTGTTGTGCAGTCTTAAAGTGCTATAACGTCTAGGGCGTTTATGTATAGTTTTTAGAAATTTGTTTTGAATTATTTGAAATTTCTTTTTATGACACAAAGCAATGTCCCACCAAATTGGCGCACCATAAAGTATGATGTTAAGAATCACACACTTGTAAATTAGTGTCTTATTATGACTATTTAGTTTACTATTTCTGTTGAGTAGAGGATATAGACTTTTGAACAGTGCATTACATTTTTGTTGTATTTGAGTGACGTGTGTCTTAAATGTTAATGATTTATCCAAATAAATTCCTAAATATTTAGTTGAAGGTTTCCATTCCAAAGAAGAATTTTGAATCAGAAAAGGTTGTTGTGGAAGTTTACGGGATGCTCTGCACCTAGTAAAATAAATAGCTTCACATTTTGATATGTTAATACTAAGTTTCCAGTTTTTAAAAAATTCGAGAATTTTAGTGAGGTACAATTGAAGCTTATTGATAATAGATACCGCCAGCTCATCTGACACAAATATTGCAGTGTCATCAGCAAATAATGATAATTTACATTCACTATCTCTTGGAATATCATTGATGAATAAACAAAAAAGCAAAGGACTCAATACGGCACCTTGAGGAACCCCAGCTGGAATACTAAGTATAGAAGACATGGAATCAAAAATCTGGACAAAAAATGTTCTATCAGTTAAGAACGATTTTATGATTTTAATTAAAAATATTGGAAATCCATATATAAATAATTTATAGCAGACTGCGTCTTGCCAAACTTTATCAAAGGCTCGTTCAAGGTCTAATAATATCATTCCAGTAGATTTTAGCGAAGATCTATTAGATTTAATATGATTGACTACACGATGGATTTGATGAATTGTAGATTGCCCAGATCTAAAACCAAATTGCTCGTTTATAATTATTTGATTATCAGTTATGAAGTCTTCCATTCTTCTTTTGATAATCTGCTCAAAAAGTTTTCCCAATGTACAAAGAAGACTAATAGGTCTGTAGCTAGTAGCAAGAGTAGGGTCTTTGCCAGGCTTTAAAACAGGAGTAATTTTAGCTTTTTTCCATTGAATTGAGAAATAGCCTAGCTTCAAGCAGCACTCGAATATTATCTTAAGAAAATGGATTCCACTTTCAGGAAGATTTTTAAGTAAAATAAATGGAATATTATCTACACCTGGAGCTTTGAGCCTTGGAAGGAATTTCAAAATATCAGAAATTTCAGAAGGGCGAATTTCAGGAATTGTAGCATTGTTATCCAAATTATTGAAATTAGTGCAAAATTCATTCACTTGTTCTTCAATTACAATATTGGAGTTTGGAATTTGATGAGCGTCAAGGAAGACATCAGCCAATACTTGTGCCTTTTCTGTATTTAAGAAAATTCGATTTCCAGTGTTGGGAGTAACTAATGGTGGAATGGACTTGCGATGGTTTTTAAAATGTTTAGTTGTTTTCCAGAAGTTTTTTGAACCATTATCCAAGCATTCAAGCTTCGTTTGCCATTTTTGATTATAAAGACAATTCAACTCAAAAACAAAAGTTTCAATAAGGTCCAATCAAAACGCTTCATTTACTATTTTTTAGCAAATCAAAACGATTTGTTTCGATTATTTTTTTCTGTTAGGAAGGAACAGCGAATATTTTCGAATATTTTCCGCCTACTTAATATATTAATTTAAAACAAATATGCACATACAAAATTATGTGAAAATGTAATTTGCAAATAGTAAAAATTTCCGTTTTCATTCATAAATGATTGCATGTTTATGTTTATTTATCAAAAATAAATTACAAATTTATAACATTTATGCGCCTACTAAGAAGAAATAATATTTAATTTTGTTTGACAACAAAGGATTATGTTGTTTGAAATAATGTTACTATTTCTGTTCGTTAAATTGTCTGCTAAATACAACTCGTCATCAAATTATTAGTCGATTATTTTTCAACATTACCACTCATGCCATTTGAGGTCAAAAATTTCCCTCGTGCGCTACGCGCACTCGGGACCTCAAATGACATTCGTAATAATGATTATGAAAAATAATCGACTATTATTTGATGACTCGTTATATTACATATGAATATTTATATGATATTTAATAATTCTATTTAGCAAGTTTATTGAGGTTTTAATGTGAGCAAGGCGACTTCTGAGGTAAGATCTTCTAAGCGAATTTCGGTGTCTGATAAAACTTAACACTTGATCAGATAATAACAATTTATCAGTTGGAAGAACAGGCACAAGCGGTACGGATAGCTCACGAGCTGAAGAAATGGATGCTGTCAAAAAATCGACTGCAACGTTGACATCTGAAATAGTATGAATTGAACTTAAATTGAAATTTTCAATTTCAGATGAAATATGATTCTGATAAATGCTCCAATTAGCATTTTTATAGTTAAAGTATTTACGATGGCAATGAGCTACTTGATTATTAAATACTATTGAACAGAGGACTGGCAGATGATCGGAGCAGAGTGCTTGAATGGTGTTAACTTCGGATATCAACTGAGGGTTGTTTGTTAAAAATATATCAATAATACTAGGGACTCCAGCAGGACTATAGTGGGTAGGATCTTGGGGAGCGATAACAACACAATCAGAGTTAATAGAATAATCATATAAAGTTCGACCACCGCGGTTAGTTCTAGGACAAAACCAGTTAGGATGCTTACAATTTAAATCACCACCAATTAGGTAAGGAATATTACCACTACAAATTTTTATAAAATCATTTCTGAGATGCTCAGAATTCGAATATGAACAATATACAGAAAATATTTTAAGTTGATTATTATCACTACTTATTATATTAATACCCAGAGATTCTATACAATTTAATTTAAGGTCAGGAAGAAGCGAATGTTTAATGCAATCTTTTATAAGAATACCAACACCACCCCTGCGAAGATTTTCTCTATCATTACGATAAAAGCGAAAATTAGGAATCGAAAATGAAATAGAAGGCTTTAAATGCGTTTCACTAATAAGTAATATATCAATATTAAAATTATCTAAAAACTGAATTACCTCAAATTTTTTATTTTTTATACCGTACGCGTTCCACACACAAATTTTTAAAGAATTATGGATAACAGACATATTTAATAGCAATATTAGCCATAACATCAAATTGTTCTTCTTTGGAATGGCAACCCCGAAGTCCTGAAACAAGTTCTTTGAGAATTTGTAATAACTCATGTGGTGCAAACAAATCATTTGTGCTATCTGAATTAATATTAATTGAATTTTCATGATTGATTGCATTTGTTTGAACCACTGTACTGAACTGCATTTTTTTGTTAACAAAATTATTATTACAATTATTATTAAAATTTTTATTGTTGTTTTGATGAGGTATTGAAGAAATAATAGGAAAATCCTGTTGTTAAAATGAAAACGTTGGTTGATTTGAAGGTCGACTCAACTTATTTTTTAGATTCAGATGATTTTTTATTTGAATGTATTTTTCTCTTTCTGGACAAATTATAGAGTTAGATGTATGATTTCCACTACAATTACAGCAAACATGTTTAGTAATATCGTTTTGCAAAGGACACTCCATATCATCAATATGTTCATCTCCACCACAGAAATTACATTTTGGCTTCATGTAGCATGCGTTCGCTCCATGACCATACATTTTACATTTATAACATTGAAGAGGACCTTTGCTGGTGGATCGACAAATCTCCCATCTGCACACTGTGTTATTAACAAATCTAATATTTTTTAGTTGGTTCAGAGACATTGATCCCTTTTTGAAAGCAACAAAATAAAGGGCATCTTCACTATTTCGACGATATTTTTTAGGAATAGTTTTCCAAACATTAACTGGACTCAGGCCACTATTCTCAAGGCTTTTCTTAACTTCATTTGTATCCATATCATGGAGCCCGCATAGTACAAATTTAACAAAACGGTTTTCCTCAAGCGTATATGAGAACATACCATTGTCATGTTCTTTTAATTTAGCAAAAATTTTGTTATAGTCTGATAGGCTATATGTAAGTATTTTTATGCCAATTGACATGATTTGTATATTATATTTTGAAATATTTAGTTCCTTCATAGTTTTATGAATCTCCGTTGAGGAAGATTTTGTAATTATTGGAGGAATTTTTTCTACCTGTTTTCTAGCATTTTCACCAGACGGAGAACTAGTTTGCGGTTTTTTGGCATATTTTGATAAATTAACGTTAGGTGGTAAACCTGCATACCTGTTTACTGTTGGGATATCACTCATTTTAATGCCTTGACTCATCTGCTTAATGCTGCTGAGCGAGCTCCTAGGGAGGCTACGCATCTGGCGACTTATAGTTCTTTTATTTGTGAGCATCCACACACAATAATCACAAAACAATCAATTTATATTTCAAGGTTTAACTTTAATTTGATTTGAATTTATAACTAACAACAAATCCAAACAAAAAATAAAACACAGTTAGAAATTTAATTTTAATATTGAAAAATTTGATTATAACTTGATAATTTGATGTTTACTTCGCAAACACCGAATATCGAATCTTTTTTTAATATATTTAATTATTTAGTTTAAAAATTAATAATTTTATAATTGTTCATCAGAGATTTTCGATTTTTGTACATTTAAGTATAATGTTATAGTTACGTTATTTTAAAATTAAATGTAATGTTTAAAACTAATCTTTTAAATATTACATTTAATTTTAAAATAACGTTGTAACATAATAAAATATAATATTTTTCTGTTTCATAACGAAATAACGTACCGAAAAAATAAATATACTGTTATAAAAACGAAACCCATAACGTTACGATTTTTTTTTTCGTTTTGCAACACTGGTTTTTTTCATTATTTCTATTAATAAATTGTAAAGGTTATTCGCTATTTTAATTTTTTACCACTTAAATACTAAATTAAACATAAAAAAGTCCTTTAAAACTCATTTGTTTGTGTATGAAACAGTTTTTATTGATTTCTGAAAAATTCTAATTGAGTGACTTATGAGGTTTTTGAAATGACCGATTCAACTATAATGCATATATTCAAAAATAGTTGGCATGATAGATTTTTAATACAACACATCACAAATAACTATGGCAGTTATATGAATAATAAATTTTTTAAAACAAATAGAATTATTTGTTAAATAACTATTTTAACTATTCTTATTTTCAAAATAAGGTTTGAGCTTCATTAGCTGTTTAAGGAGCTTTGTGGTATGGTGAACCTCGGTATTTTCCAACCTCTCTATATTTTTTCTATGGTTGGTTTGAGTTCGAATCTTTGAAGCAATCGTTAATGAAGAACATACTTCATTCTTCAAAGACGACGCTTAAGATGGAATTCGACATTGTTAACAGCGATAGAATTAATTGTAACCGGAATGATATTAAGTGCAAATAAAATACAAGTAATTTTTATAGGGGAATATTTGAATTTAAGTAAATGGTATAAGTGTTATTGAATAGAAATATTCTGTGTATTATTTTTGACGTAGTGTACGATTGACATTTCTAAAATGAGCCATTGGAGATCCTGAAGCTATTGATGGAACGTTCTAGTGAAGAAATATCGTTACTTTATTGTTGTTCTGTGGTTGTAAAATTATAAAGACTTGGCAAATTTTATAAAATCAATTTATTGCTTACTAATCAGTGATCGAGTCCAGAGAGAGACTGCGGAATAACGGTTATCGAACAAAGAGTTAGGCCAATTGGAAAGGAAGAAAAACTCCCTGTTATAGTAAGGTAGTTTCGTTCCGCGTTATACAAAAACGCGATGTCGAAGTACTTTCATAAAACGTGGTTATAGTATCCGTGTAAAACGATATGCATTATTACGGTTTTAATAAATTTGTTCATTTTTTAATAGTTAAACCCCAACTAATAGTATATCGTCGCAAAAACAACCAAAAGGCTGTAAAAAACCCGCGCCATGTTTTTATTTAGCTTGAAAAGATAATTTTAACTATTATTAATTACTTTTTGTGTTTGGCACTTTACAAAAATCTGTTAAATCATTAGGCACATGTTTATATAATTTTGTAATAAAATTTTGATTTCAAAACATCAATAAAATTGTTCTATGAGACTAAATACAAATTACATAGCGGTTTTATTTACTTATCCAAACTCCTATCCCCCACATATAAAATAAGCCATATTAAATTATTTGATTATAATATTAGTGCATAGTTAAAGTATGGTCCATAACACTACATATCATAATTCTGAACATACAATAAATATACACATTTTATTTAAAACAAAGCAAATATTATTTATTGTTTTCTCTGTAAAAAATGCTCACTTTCACTTACATATTTCTTGAACAAAAACCTTGGCGCGACCTTTTCTAAATAAGCCATTAAAGCCAAAGTGAACAAATTTGACTCATAGTATAACATTGATACAAATTTTGAGAAGATTTTGTGAGTGATTAAGTACTATTGGAATTCATTTGAATTTTGTAATTCGAAATTATTATTTTTTATTTTCTCTTAGAAAACTTCTTTTAAACATTTTTTTGTGTTTCGTGTTGGGATTGAACTCACATTTATCACAGACACCATAGTTTAATTCCCGGTGTCTTATACATTCAGTCACAGAGGCGATGATGAAACATATTTTAATTAACATGTTTAGATTACTTCCTAATTTACTTAAAATCAATCCTTCATCCGTGATTACATAATTCTAAATTATGGAAACTAAAAAATTGAATAAATTAAATAAAAAATTAAACAAATGAAATAGTTTGCCGGAATCCATAGTCTCAGGTGGCTTCTATCCACAGAGTTTAAAAAAAAACGTTCATCAACACTTTAGAGCGCAAGTTATTGTGGGACCTAGGTCTTAAAAGGTATTTGTGTTGTTGTGACACTAATTGTAAACCCTATAACACAACACTTTTATTTAGAAAAAAACAAAAATTACAAAATACAAAAACGCCCAAAATTACTATGAATAAATATCATACTGATATTACCGTTGGTCAAATAGCAATCAAATATGAATCTAATAAATCAAATAGCAATCTTAAATGAAATAAATAAGTATTATTGCTGTTGACATTAGAGTTAAAGTGAGGTATGGTATCATATACCACTGGCAATAGCAGTGAGATATATTACCATGTTTCTTTCTTTAAAAAAATTACGCATTACCAATGTCTCTTTTTCCTTTTCTACAGTCTTACCGCGAACATAAGAACCGGTTCTTATATTCAATTTTGAAACAAAAAAATTCCATTTTTAAAGTTCTATTGTTTTTTTCGAATAAAATATCTTTCAAATAGAAGGACCAGTCCTTACATTTTAAAAATACTTAAGCAATTTTAACGTTAATGAATAACACAAGAACATAATGGCCAAAGCTTATATTATACAATTTAAACATATTAAAATAAAATGGTATTTCAAAATTAATAATTACTAAATTTGTATAAAAAGAAATATATGTAATTGTAGTTTTACTAGCTAGAGATGGCAGTGATAAAGTTTGCATAAAAATTTCAAATAAAAGAACTGGTCCTTCTAATTGAATAGGTGAACCGGCTATTCTTTTATTCGTTTAAAAAAACCAGGTCTTATGTTCGTGGTAAGACGGTAGCTCTTGTTATAGTTATTGGTTGCTAGACATTATTCCAACAATTTCATGTCGAATATTAAATTTTGCATAAAGTAATAATTTATAGTTAGGTTTATATATGCATTTAGTTAGTTAGTTTTATACATGAAGTTTTCAAATTTTGGTTTTTATGAAATTTTGCTTGTGGACAATATAGATAGGCGATCTTTACACTACTCGCGATTTCGTTAATAATGTGGAATGTTAATAATGTGGAAAGGCACATCTTTGGTCAAGATCAACTTTATTATACGTTGAAGCGTATTTGCAATTTAAAATAATTCATCGGATTAGCTGCCCGACTGGAAATTAGTTCAAGGAACCCGGATTATGATCAGATCCGGATCAGATTTTCCGTAATACGGTCATCTGATCAGTTCCTGATCAGCGTACAGTACCGTTTCCCTTGATCCGGTTATCTGATCAGTTCCTGATCAGCGTACAATACCGTTTCCCTTGATCCGGCTATCTGATCAGTTACTGATCAGCGTGCAGTACTTTATCCGTTGATCCGGCTATCTGATCAGTTACTGATCAGCGTGCAGTACTTTATCCGTTGATCCAGTCATACGATCAGTTTCTGATCGAAAAAACTCATCTTATCCGATGTCCTGAACTGGATAATAATACAAAATTTAGTTTTTTACCTGATCCATTCTGTATATAATATATTGCTCATTAAACAATAAATTCGTTATTAATGGTATAACTGAATTATTATTTTGATTATATTATCGACGTCATAATAGTACATTTGCCCGAGCAGAAATTAGTTAGGGAAAACCTGAATACAGTCAGGTCGTGATCAGGGCCTGGTCAGTCCTACAAGGGCAATCTCTATTAGAGCAAGCTGATGTGGGCCTGTTTAGGGCCTGATTTAGAATACCCTTTTAGGGTTTACCTTATTTGAATACATCCGGCCCGGATCAGGTTTCTCGTATTTGACCCCTAGCTCAAATTTCAGTTGGTTAAAATTCACTAGAGCATTATCCATTTTAGAAATATATAGTTAAAATCGTTTCATGTATGTTTTAGTTACAGCTTCTCGGCTGAAAGACTATAATAATAGTCATTAAGGTGGTATGTATGTTTTAATTTTTTCCATTGTAATTTTTTTATTTTAATTTGATTAATTTATGTATATAGTATATAAATATATATCAGGGTCTGGTCCGGATATCCCAATCAGGGCCTGATCCGATTATCCCAATCAGGGTCTGATCCGGTAATCCCAATCAGGACCTGATAGGGCAAAAGCGTTACACTCATGATCAGGGCCCAATCAGGCTGTCCTACCAATGCCTGATCCAGGTTAGGGCAAACCTTATCAGGGCCTTACTTGAGCCCTGACAAATTTCTGCTCGGGTACTTAACTTAAAATTTTTTTGTGCAAAAAATTTTCTCATTCTTCACGAATTTTTAATAAGTTTTTAAAAAGTTAATTATAATATACTTAACTGTAATAATTAACTGTAGACTGAATCTATTTAATTGTTTAATATTTTGTACTTATAAGTACAAATTTATTGTAGAACCGAAAACAACATTGTCAAACTTACAGTTGTGAGGGATCTTGCTTATTAACCTTAAAGCATATAATTTAAATTTTTATCTTGCATCTCCTCTTTACTCAAGAATTTCAAAATGTTTTTTGTTAGCAGTAATTGGTGAAATACTTATTATGTTGATCAAAAATTATTCTATTTGAAATATGACAAGTGATCTAAAGCAGGTATTGGTGAAGTTAGTTTTCGAATCCAAACTTGGATCCATACCTTCATAAGAGCATATGTGACAAAGAGTTTTATGATACCATTGGAAAAATCATCAATAATGCCAAAACTTGGACTAAATAAAATAAAAATAAGAAATAGTTAACAAACTTACTGCACTCAGAAAAAAAAAACGATGCGTTTGTTACTTATGCGCTATAGTAACTCCAAAATTGTAAACATAACGTACGTTTTTCTAAAATTTACTAGTGCAAAGTATTGATAATTTAAGTAATATTATCCTGTGCCACGTTAATAAAGCAAAATTGGAATTGTAAAATTTTTGAAAATAAATTTACTACTGAAACAGTAAATTTTGAAAGATGAAAACAAAGTTACCTAATGGTCGTTACATTTACTTAACAATTTTGTAAAACATAACCCGTCTGAGAGCAAAAAATGTCAGAACAATGTTTTGGCAAAAAGAATTTGACATATATATAATTGTTATTTCTGTGTTACCTTAGTTACATTATTATTATTGTCGGAATAAATTTGAAATGTTTAGGTCTATATAATTTTAAAATAACTACAGTATCGATAAATTGAAATGCTGTCAAATGCATCAACATAATATTCATAAATAAATTGATGTAAATAATTATTTAGATAGACGAATGGTTAATGCTGCTGACTTGTACACAGAGGTCTGGGGATCGAATGCGGGTTAAGTCCAAAATAAATATTAATAATAAATAGCATTTTATCTTTACAGGGCCCTTCTTAACCGCTGTTAATCCATTGCCGTGTATAAAATTCTCTCACCCTGAATTGATAAAAGAACGATTAATAATTGCAAAAAAACTAAATTTTTTCATTTTTTTGGTGAGACAAGATGGTAGCATAATAGTAGCATAACAGCGCAAAATGTTTTACATGCTTTTAAGTAGATTTTACTTAGTCAATTTTGTTTAGTTTACTTATGCCTCCGCTGGCTCAATTCGTACGTCATTTTCAGTTAAATTTACATATACTTTACGTTAAATAAGCTATCTTTTTTTTCTGAGTGTTTAAATTTATAAGCATTTGAAGTGTACTTGAAATTATGAACAAAATTAAGGAAAAATGGTAATATTTTTTTCATTTATTTAATGTCAAATTAATATTTAAGAACAAAATTAATTCTAAACCTTTGAACGGATCTGGTATGGATCTCTTGACCAGACCGGACATGAAACTGTTGAAAGGATCCGGCATGGATCTTTAAGATAGATCCGGAATAGATCTTTGAAATGGATCCGGAATGGATCTTTGAAATGGATCCGGAATGGATCTTTGAAATGTATCCGGCATGGATCATTTAAACGGATCCTATATGGCGTGACGATTTTTCATCATGTTCGGATCAGGAGGCCTGATTCATCCCTGATCAGTCTTCAGGCAATCTTGATCCGGATCGGACCCTATACTGATCTAATTTCTAGTCAGGTGCACAGTCAACCATGGTCCACAGTCCACGTAATTTATCTCACTACTGACATTATTGTCT
>OY856186.1:385687077-385896811 GCA_963693315.1 Diogma glabrata | reverse complement strand
AAGATGTAGAGAATCATCGACAAAAAATCCTTAAAACCAACAAAAATTCTGTTGCAGAAATCTTGCATGAATATTGGATAACTAAGTGCAACTTATACTTCACCAATAACTAAGTAAAAAATGTGTTGATTTATCATTTAACACATCAATTTATAACAAAGTATGGAGTAATCAGCTAAATAGCATGTCGATTTATTACCTTGAATTTTCATTTCAACACTATTTCATATTTTGTCTACTAAACATTCTTACATTATATTTTGTTTTGCCTATTTCAAAATATTATATTTAATTTTTAGGTCACCCTATTATGCTGCTAAATTTGAAACGTGCAAAAATAATTTACTGATATTGCTTAGTTCAATAACTTTTAAACAAGTATAAAATCACGAAATTCGGTTAAGTTAATCAAAAGATACGGACATTTTAGTGAATTATTAAATAATGTTCTCTACAGGCAAATGCAACTTTCAAGACCTTCTAACAGTTTATAACTAAAATTTTTTGAACTGCTTCTTAAAAAATTAGTTTTTGCATCCAAATTTTGAGAATACTAACGAATTAACAAAAAACCGTAGAAATCCGATTCTCAAAAATTTTTCTCGATAAACTACACTGTCAGGAATTCATTGATCGATGCTCATATTCTGACACTTGCCATAATTGTTGTTTTTCCTAAGTGACTCTGCAAATATTTTCAAAGGCAAATAATTTTTTTATTAATATGATGTTGTGTTTAATAAATTTTAATAGATTTTGTATATTTTCAGTAATACACTGTTAAGCTAAACTGAAAATTTGAAGAAATACTTAAAATAATGGATCTTTTGTTCTAAAACTTTTTTATTTTTGAATAAAAGTTATAAGTATGTTCTAAATAAATGTTAGTTTAGCAAAAATATTAATATTTTGTTTGAAACTTTTTTTTCCTAAATGTCACTGGAGGCAATGAGGCCTTTTTGAAAAATTGAGAACGATTTCAGAAAATTCCACTAACATTTTTTTGTTGTAATTCTGAGAAAAAAAGTTTGTTCTAAGAAAGTTAGACAATTACAAAATAAGGTGAGCTTGCTTGAACTTTTTTTTCATATCATTAAGCATTTTTGAGATATGAGTATTTATAGCCGTCAAATCTCGAATCTTGTTTTACTATATGCAAAAGCGCTGGCTCTTGGATGCATCAATTGACCCAATTTTTTGTGTGGATATTCAGTATGGACCAATAAACGAATTTAGCCCTGAGCACCAAAAAAAAATCAACTTGTTGTTTTTGGGTCGGTCTAATATATATATATATATATATATATATATATATATATATATATATATATATATATATATATATATATATATATATATATATATATATTATATATATATATATATATATATATATATATATATATATATATATATATATATATATATATATATATATATATATATATATATATATATATATATATATATATATATATATATATATATATATATATATATATATATATATATATATATATATATATATATATATATATATATATATATATATATATATATATATATATATTGTAACGACTCTTCGTTGGTTCTTTTCGATTATTGAACAAACACGACAGTAAAAGACAGATCTTTAGTTAACAGAATCTCAAACTTTATTTGTCATCAAATTACAGCAGCTTCCGTTTTTCCTCACAATAAATTCCAGGGTCTCCAATTTATGTACACTAAACTTCACCGCTTTTCCACAATTTGAATCAATAATATTCGGAATGGTAAAATCTGTATTTACTATTCCACTAAGTTCAGATTCTTTCTCTATTAGTACCCAGGCTCAGATACCACCGATTATTCCTTAAACTTGCGAATATTTATAAACACTTTTAATTGCAAAAGTAAAACTGACTATCTGATATTTTTGTTTGCTTATTTATATCGAAAAATAAATAAATCGAAACTTCTATAATCCACTAGAAATCAATACTACGTAGTCCGTACATCTGAAATAGGCCACACCTGTTTTCATTCATACTTGCATTTGTATTAGCGAACTCAAATTTAATTTATGCAAAATGTATTAGGTAACTCCTTTTAATCCAGTAATGTAAACATTTGTATGACAAATTTAATTTACATTAATTTATGCAATACAATTTGCAATACAAGTAAAAGATTGGAAAAGGAGTTAACTTTTAATTAATGAATGAGTAAATAAAATTAACCCATTCTGGACGAAGTTTATTACATTGCCCTCCATTTAGTTTTGTTCGTCCCGAACAATATCAGAGATCGCATTGGTGCTGTTACCTTGGTACGGTGCCAACCTTTGCAGATGTATCACTTTCATCTTGGTACGGGGTCCCTTTTGTATGCGGTAGATGACATCATTAATTCGTTTGATTATTTTATATGGGCCTTCCCAATCTGGCTGCAGCTTGGGTGATCTTCCCTTAGTTCTTCTGGGGTTGTATAGCCATACCAATTCTCCTTCTTGAAAACCGCCACTATTTGCATTTATGTCGTACCTGGTTTTCATTTTGTCACTGGCAATCTTAATGTGGTCTCGAACCTGCTGATGGATTTTATTCATCTTCTCCCTTAGTTGTCCCACATAATCTGTTTTCGTGGATACCAGACCTCCAGGGATGCCAAACTCGATGTCACTAGGAAGATGAAGTTCTCTTCCGAACATGATATTCGCTGGCGTTTCACTTGTCGTATCGTGCACTGCGCTACGATAGGCCATCAAGAATAACGGAAGATCCTTGTCCCAATTTCTTTGGTTGGCTTCTACTACCTTTGACAAATGTTCTTCCATGGTTCGGTTGAATCGTTCTACCATGCCATCCGATTGTGGGTTCATAGGTGTAGTTTCGTGTTTTTCTAATGCCGAGTGTTCTGCACAGCTCTTCCATCAGTTGAGATTCAAAATTCCTTCCCTGGTCGGTATGCAACTCGAGCGGTGTTCCATATCTGCAAACCCATTCATTGACTAATGTTTCCGCGACCGTAACTGCTTCCTGGTTCGGTATTGCATAAGCTTCCGGCCATTTTGTAAAGTAATCAATGACCACCATGATGTATTTGTTACCTTTTGTCGTTTCCGGAAATGGCCCCGCGATGTCTATAGCAATTCTCTCCATTGGGGCACCCACATTGTACTGTTGCATCTCTCCTCGAGTTCTAGTTTTTGGTCCTTTGCTCGCTGCACAAGTATCGCATCGCCGACACCATTGCTCCACGTCTGTTCGATACCTTACCCAATAAAACCTCTCCCTTACTTTAGCCAGGGTTTTATTGACGCCCAGGTGTCCTCCAGAAATACTTCCATGCAGCTTTCCCAGTACCTCTTCCACTCGACTTGATGGCAACACCAGTTGTTCTAACACTTTCTTTCCATCAGCGGACTCCCATTTTCTTTTAAGTATCCCGTTGTCCATAAATAGTGAGTCCCATTGCGCCCAGTAGCATTTCACCTCCGTACTTAAAGGTGCTATCTCTTTCCACTCTGGTCGCCTTCCCTCGGTTTTCCATTTCAATATTGGTGCCATAGCTGGATCCTTTTGCTGCTCTCCTTTAAGTACCTCGGTACACCAATCGTCAGGAGTTTGGAACTTAATTTGATTCACTTTCATTGCCTCCTTTCTCTCAGTCCTGCTATATGACTTGCGCTCCTCAACACAGGGTCTTCTTGAAAGATCTTCAGCGTTACCGTGTATCCTTCTCTTCCGGTGTTCAACGCGGCAATCTCCTCCTTTTTTGACATTTGCCTCCTTTCTCTCAGTCCTGCTATATGACTTGCGCTCCTCAACACAGGGTCTTCTTGAAAGATCTTCAGCGTTACCGTGTATCCTTCTCTTACGGTGTTCAACGCGGCAATCTCCTTCCTTTTTGACATCCACTTGCTTGTTTGAAAGGTTCATCAACCGGCCTGGAACTACTCCTTCTTTTGCAGCTATTAGTGTTTTGCATTCCCGTCTAATGTGCCCTAACTGTCCACAATTCCAGCATCTTACTCTGCTAGATCTTCTTCGTTGATTTCGTTCAGGCTTATCCTCCAACTTTTTGACATGCATGATCACTTCATCAAGCGCTGCTTTTAGTGGCTCTTCAGAAACTTCCGTCTTACGTACTCTATCTAAGGCAAGCGCTCTTTTTCCATCCTCCATTTGTAGGGCCAATGCTAAGACTTCCGCAGGTACTTTCTTTCCGCTCAGATACAGCTGATTTCTCATTTGTATATCTCGAAGAGCATTGATAAATGTATCAGCTGCCAGCTCATCTCGATGTTCAGCATTATAGTTTGGGTATGACAGATTAACCAGTCTGACAATGTCAGCCTCTAATTCTTGCAAAGTTTCACTGACTCCCTGTTTTCGTGTTCTGAGCTGCATGCGATGGAGGGCTTGCATATGACTTTCCCCATATCTAACTTCTAAGGCCTCCATTAGCTTGCTGTAATCACGCTCTGTCGCTGATATTGTCTGCAAAATTTCAGCAGCAGGTCCCTTCAATGCCAATATAAGCGCATTTGCTTTTTGCTGGTGATCGAACCCAGTTGTTGCTATATCAAATTGCATCTTAAATATCTGGTACGATGTAGATCCATCAAATACGGGTGTTTTCACTCTAGCTGGAGCTGAAGTAATTGATGGATTGCTCATGTTACCTGTCTTCAATTGTGCTATTTCTTGACGGAATTCACTCGAAAGATTGCGTAATTTCTCTTCATGTTCTTCGGTAACTTTCCGCAGCTCCCTTTCCATGTTGTTGATTTTGACCTCTGCACTGGATATACGTGACTCGATTACTTCACGTAGACTTTCTTGCTTTGCCATCATATCAGCAAACTGTTGTCGTTGCTCGTTTCCTTGTTTGGCCATCATATCAGCAAGTTGTCGTTGTTGATCTAGTTTTTGTTCTGCTGCCAGTTTCTCTTGTCGGGCTTTTTGTTCTGCGGCCAGTTTTTCTTGTCGGGCCATCATATCAGCAAGTTGTTGTTGTTGCTCTACTTTTTGTTCGGCTGCCAGTTTCTCTTGTCGGGCCATCATTTCTTTCATCAACACCATCATCGGATCAATTGCTGGGGCATTCTGAACCGGAGCTTCCTCCGACTCTACTTCTATGACCTCTGTGTTTAGGCCTGCTTCTTCTAAAACTTTTCGCAGCCGGAATGCAAGTTCTGCCTTCGTTCCATGGATTGGAGCATTCCTTTTCTTCAACTCATCCTTCAGCTGGGTCTGGCTGAGCTCACTAATATTTACTGTCTTGACCATTGTTGCAATAATCCCACTTCTGACACCACTGTAACGACTCTTCGTTGGTTCTTTTCGATTATTGAACAAACACGACAGTAAAAGACAGATCTTTAGTTAACAGAATCTCAAACTTTATTTGTCATCAAATTACAGCAGCTTCCGTTTTTCCTCACAATAAATTCCAGGGTCTCCAATTTATGTACACTAAACTTCACCGCTTTTCCACAATTTGAATCAATAATATTCGGAATGGTAAAATCTGTATTTACTATTCCACTAAGTTCAGATTCTTTCTCTATTAGTACCCAGGTTCAGATACCACCGATTATTCCTTAAACTTGCGAATATTTATAAACACTTTTAATTGCAAAAGTAAAACTGACTATCTGATATTTTTGTTTGCTTATTTATATCGAAAAATAAATAAATCGAAACTTCTATAATCCACTAGAAATCAATACTACGTAGTCCGTACATCTGAAATAGGCCACACCTGTTTTCATTCATACTTGCATTTGTATTAGCGAACTCAAATTTAATTTATGCAAAATGTATTAGGTAACTCCTTTTAATCCAGTAATGTAAACATTTGTATGACAAATTTAATTTACATTAATTTATGCAATACAATTTGCAATACAAGTAAAAGATTGGAAAAGGAGTTAACTTTTAATTAATGAATGAGTAAATAAAATTAACCCATTCTGGACGAAGTTTATTACAATATATATATATATATATATATATATATATATATATATATATATATATATATATATATATATATATATATATATATATATATATATATATATATATATATATATATATATATATATATATATATATATATATATATATATATATATATATATATATATATATATATATTTATTTATATTATATTACATATATTATATTTTATTTTATTATTATATATATTTTATTAAATTAATTGAAATCTAAATTTTAATTGAATTGTATTCTATGAATCCTTGAATCTATGTATTGAGTTGTTTAATAATTTATGTTTCTGGGCAAGAATTGAGCCTTGGCCTGTTTGCCACCATCTAACCAAAAAAATAAATAATAAAATCGTCCCACACGATTTCTAAAAAAAATCGACGTCACATCGTGTTTTTTTTCATTTTTGAAGGTAATGATAAATTATTTTTTTAAAATTATAACAATTCATAAATTAAAAATAGCTCTATTACTATTTTTCTACTATTCTACTAACATACCAACAAATGTATAATATAAAAATATATATATGTATATATAAATTATATCAACGAACTGTTGCAAATCACCAGTAACCCAATAAATAGTTTTGCAGATGATAGTACACTGCACAAGTCCTTCGTCCCCCTATCTTCAAAGGGTAAAATACATGAACGAATAAATATCCCACCCGGAGAGACGTTGCCATAAATGTAAACGAGGACTTAAAAAAGTCGCCGATTGGGGTGACAAAAATTTGGTCAATTTTAATTCCACCAAAACACAACTATTGATTGTCTCCAGATCAAAGACCGAGTTTCCCAACGATATTTCAATAAATATGCGTGACGACCAAATAGACGAATGTGAAAGCGTTCGTTTGTTGGAGTCACAATTTCCAATTACTTACTCTGGAACGATAATATAATGGCCATGGCAAAGAGCGCGTCAAAAAATCTCGGCCTCAATAGATGTAAAAATATTTTACTTCGCATCAATTATTCCACTTTTATCAGTCCTATGTTCGTCCCTGTATGGAGTATTTGTTGTTAATATTTAAAATTCATACAATCAAATTATGAATGTTTTGTTCTCTATGAATAGTTTTAACGAACTCATAATAATTAATTTTACGAACACATCCATTCTTTAAAGCCATATGCCAGTGCCACATGCAAAATATAAACGAATGAATTCGGTCGTTTGAAGTCAAATGTGCCAATTTATCAGCGATATTTACAACAACAACAACACTAAAAATGACAGTAAACAAACAAAAATATGAATAGTTATATTGAATTTGAAATGAAAATTTTTATTATGTTTGTAATTATATTATTAAAATTTTAATTCAAAACAAACTCAACGTAAATTATAAACAATCACCAAAACAAAAACTTTCTAAATGAAAAATACCACGATGTGAGGTTAAATCCGAACGATAAAAAAAATCGGTCATAGTTCTTCAAAAATCGTTTATAATTCTCCAAAAAATCGGTGGAGATTTATGAACGATTTTTTAATTTCTATCGGCGGTAGCAATTGTGCAAAATGATTTTTAGAAAAATCATCAATTAAAATTAATTTAATAATAAGCTTTGTTTATTTTAATCGATAGGTATTCTAATTTACCATAAATTTGGCATAATATCCGAATAAAACAAGTTTTCCTTTAATCAAAAATTAGAAAATCGTTGCTAGCAAACTGGCAAAAATTTTTGTCATGTGGCAACGACTTTATGTTCTTGTTCTTTTTTGACGTTTATTGAATAAGCATCTTTCTTTTATATATGTATAATAAAGCCAATGTTGAAATAATAATAAATCCTGGTTTTAATAGGTTATGGGCCCAGGTATCGCGTTTATTGTAAAGTATTAAAAAAAGGATTAAGTTTAGTCATTTTTAAATTCCAAAATAAATAAAAAAAGACATTAAGTGTAGTCATTTTTATTGTGCGATTTCAACATGGCAGAAAAAGTCGACGTTGCACACGTGTGCAAATTGATGGTCGAAACTACAATCAGTGGAAGTTTCAAATGAAATGTGCTCTACGTGCTAAAGGCTTAGATGGAATAATGAGTGGAACGGCTGTGAAGCCTGAAGAAAATGAAATAAATACTGCTGCAATTGCAAAATGGATTATAGATGATGCAAATGCCATGTTCACATTGACGTCCGCCATGGATCTAAAACAAATCACATTAATTGAAAATTGTAATTCTTTCACCGAAATGATCATGAAACTTGATTCCATCTACCAACAAACTTCTGAAACCAATAAAATGTTATCACACGAACGGTTTCATCAATATAAAGTGGATTCCAAAGACACACAATTTCACAACATGTCGCAAAAGTTGAAAATTTAGCGCGTCAAATTAGAGATACGGATGAAAACGTGAGTGAATCTGCTATCATGACAAAAATTCTTGGATGTTTGCCCCATAAATACCGTAATTTACGTCAAGCATGGTTCTCACTACATCCAGAAAGGCAAATAGTTGCAAATATAACAGTAAGATTGTTAGATGAGGAAGCAAATCTAACGGCATGTAAAGAAACGGAGGCAGCTCTATTAACCACAAAATTTACACGAGGTATTTCATTATCACGGGATATTCATAAGGGATCCAAAAACTCTAAATCAAGAGTCACATGTTTCAACTGTCAAGGTAAAAGTCATTTTGCAAACCAATATTGAGCACCCAAGAAAAATCACAACAACCAAAAATTCAAGAGCTCGTCGAATTTCAGTTCTCACCCAAATGGAAAAGCATTTTCAATAATACAAGAAAATTCTGCATTATCAGCCTCATTGGAAGATTGTTGGATTATGGACAGCGGAGCGTCCGCTCATATGACTCATAGACGAGATTTTTTTACGCAGTTCGAAGACATGAATAGTAATGCAAAACTCGGCAATAACCAAACGCTTATGGTGAAAGGAAAAGGTACAGTGAAAATCACAGTGTACAGTGAAGGTACAGTGAAAACTCAAACATAGTTGAGCCTCCCCATTCTCCTACACTCATTCTCCCAGTTGTAACGAAAATGAAACCAATTATTTTTCGCTGCATATTGTACGGAAAATGCTTCTTTCTATCAATATCAACAAATCTGCTGGCCCCGACGGTATTCCACCCCTCATTCTTAAAAACTTTGCTAGGCAACTAGCTCCAATTTTAACAAAAAATTTCTATTTATCTTATAAAACTGGAATATTTCCCGATTCTTGGAAGCTGGCCAGCGTTCAACTCATATCAAAGAAAGGCAGTAAGATAGATCCTAACAATTATAGACCAATTGCAATACGGTCGGTTTTAGCTAAAATATTTGAAAAATATGTTAACTACAATTTGATAGATTATTTGGAAATGTCGCGAATTATTGATGATAAGCAGTATGGTTTTCGTAGAAGTCATGCAACAGGTGATCTGTTAGCCTACGTATCCCATCTCTAGAACAAATCGCTGGAAAACCACGGTGAAACATGCAGTATTTCACTTGACATTTCTAAAGCATTTGATAAAGTGTGACATAAAAATCTTATAGCTAAATTAAAATTTTATGGCATAGACCATCTTACTGTCTCATGGATTCATAGTTTTCTTACAGGTCGCCAATTTCATGTTAATTTAGATGGTATCACATCCAATATTTTCACAACCAATGCTGGGGTTCCCCAAGGTTCGGCACTCTCACCAACCTTGTTTCTTCTATACATTAATGACTTACTTATTTCCACAGTGCACCCAATCCATAGTTTTGCTGATGACAGCACATTACATGCATCACATGCATCTCCTAAATTTCGATCTCATACTGCAGTTACCATGGATAGTGAGCTGCTAATTGATTCCATCAACAAAGATCTGGAGCGTATAATGGAATGGGGTAATCGTAATCTTGTTTCATTTAATCCAACCAAAACCAAATTATGCCGTCTTTCACGAAAAATTTTCCTATTAAAATAAACAATGAGGAATTGCGTGAGGTTGAATCAGTTAGACTTCTTGGAGTGGATATTCAAAATAACCTGAAATGGAATAAACATGTGTTCAACCTCGCTAAATCTGCAATGCAAAAATTAGGTTTCTTGAGTCGATGTAAAAAGTATTTCAATCTCGAGCAAATTTTGCTAATCTTCAAGTTCTTTAGTTGCCCTGGATTTATTTACTTCTGACTCCGTACATGTGGTATCTTCAGCATTCAATAATTGGTTATGAATAACGTAATACACCGATATACTATTATAGTGCATATATAGACTTTTAGTATATACAACTTATGCACTTCAATTTATTCACTGTAATATTGTAGCCATATATATATATATTATATATAACCAAATTTGGTTTAAAGAAAAACACTAGGATTTCAAATAATTAATTTTTATATTATACACTTTTATTTGATTACGTTTAATGCTATTACAGTGAAGACTTAAATGAAACTGATTAACATATTTTTATATTAATTAATTTTAAGAAATTATAACGGGCATTATTACAGGGTTATGAACAAATTTGCTGAATACAATCTTGTTTTGATTTAAATAGCTTTAATAGAATAATTGTTTTTATTTGTTTGTATTTAAAGACATTGTTGTTTTCGTTTATGACAATTTTATATGTTCCCACATCACTCACCCCGCAGTAGAATACCCCTACGAAAAATTAACAACGAACTTTTTGGGCTGGTCGCTCAGACAAAGATGGTCTCGGTGAATCGTCCGTCATGTACGCTGGTTTCAGTCTGTCTATGGAGATAGATGTTGTTTTACCATTCATATCTATAACGAAATACTTCCGGAGTCGTTTCACTACTTTATATGGTCCCTCGTATGGAGGAGTTAAACCGATCTTAACTCTGTCCACTCTGACGAAAACATAGTCACTGCCCGTCAAGTCCTTTGGAATATAAATATTATCTTGAGGGACGCTCCGGGTATTTTGTGGTACGACGTTGCGCATCGACTGTCGTAATTGATTGACCAGTGAGATTGGATCTGTCGATGGCGCAGAGGAAGAATGCATTAGAAGTTCTCCAGGGACCTTTAGTGACTGTCCGTAGACAAGATCTGCTGGAGAGCATCCGAGGTCAGGTTTGACCGAAGTTCTAATCCCAAGGAGAATAAATGGTAGTTCATAGCTCCAGTTCAAGGTGTTATTTCTAGCGTATAAAGACCCTTTTAAATGGCGGTGGAATCTCTCCACCATGCCATTAGCCTGTGGATGGTATGTTGTTGTCCGTATTCTATGTGAACCTAGCAGTTTGTTAAGTTCCTGAAAGAGGTTGCTTTCAAATTGACTGGCTTGGTCAGTCTATCTCAAGTGGTACACCAAATATTGAGATATACTGGTCCACGAATGCTTGCACTACAGTTGTCGTTTTCATATTAACCAACGGTATGGCTTCAGGCCATCGTGTAAATCTGTCGATTATGGTCAGTATGAATGTGTGGTTATTTGACGATGGTAATGGACCGACTAGATCCATGTGGACATGCTCAAACCGTCCGGCAGGAATGTTAAATCGCCCAGTTTCTGAACGAGTGTGACGAAACACTTTCGACTTTTGACAGGCGAGGCATGTTTTTGACCAATAACCCGTGTCCACATTCATATTGGGCCAAAAATATTTAGAAGACACCAATTTGCGCGAAGCGCGGACGCCAGGATGAGACAGGTTGTGAAGATTGTCGAACACCTGTTGACGTAGTTCCTGTGGAATGTATGGACGATTTATGCCAGAAGAAGTTTCACACCATACTGGTAAATCTGATGCAGGATCTTGAAGAAGTTCAAAATTTAATTTTGATTTATGCGAATTGTTATTTTTGTTGCGAATTTCCTTTAATTCCTCGTCAGCCTCTTGCAAATTGACAAGTGTTTCCATGTTTAGAGCTGTATGACATATCGGAGATACCTGGTATTCATAAGGTCGAGACAAAGCATCTGCTACCACATTACTCTCACCCCTAATATAGCGTATATCTGTCGTAAATTGTGATATATAATCTAATTGACGAGACTGGTGGGGACTTCTTTCAGACTTTGATGCCATGGCAGTAGTCAGAGGTTTGTGGTCGGTTAAGATAGAAAATTCTCTGCCCTCAACGAAATACCGAAAATGTTTAATGGCACAATACATTGCCAGTAACTCGCGATCGAAAGCGGAGTACTTACATTCTGCGGGAGAAAGTTTTTTAGAATAAAAGCCCAATGGTTCCCAACATTCTATGTTCAACTGTTCCAATACTGCCCCAATAGCTACGTTGGAGGCGTCTGTACTTATCCTGAATTGTCCACGTTCTTTTGGATGTGCTAAGTACGATACCTGAGCCAGGGCAACTTTTGTTTTGTCAAAAGCTGTTTGACATTCAAGTGGCCAAAAAAAATCTTTCTTTTTGCCTTTTTGAAGAACAGCAACCTGTGAATGTATTGGAGCAAGTAATTCGGCTAAGTGAGGAAGGAATCGGTGATAGTAGTTAACCATACCGATAAAACGCTGCACTTGCCGTATAGATGTTGGTTGGGGAAATTCGTTGATAGCCACGATTCTCTCTGAAGATGGTCGAATACCATCTTTAGAGATCTCGTGACTAAGAAAATTAAGTGAGACTGCACCGAACACACACTTCGAAGGTTTTAGAACTATGCTGAAATCTGTGAGGCGTTGGAATAGGATATGAAGGTGTTCTAAGTGTTCGGACTCTGATCGACTTGCCATCAGAATATCATCGATGTATGCGTAAACAAAATTCAACCCTTTTGTGACTTCGTCCATGAAACGCTGAAAGGTCTGTGCTGCATTTCGCAGACCGTATGGCATTCTCAAGAACTCAAAAAGCCCAAAAGGAGTTGTGATTGCTGTTTTAAATACATCTTCTGCAGCTACTGGTATTTGATGGTAAGCTCTGACCAAGTCTATCTTTGAAAAGATAGTACAATCTTGCAAATTGAGAGAAAAGTTGTGGATGTGAGGAAGTGGATAACGATCTGGTACTGTCACCGCGTTAAGTCTGCGATAATCCCCACAAGGTCGCCAATCAGTGCTATCGCGTTTCGGAACTAAATGCAGAGGTGAAGAGACAGATGATGATGATTGTCTGCACAGCCCTAAAGAGTTCATATATTCGAACTCACCCTTTGCAATTTTGTGTTTTTCCGTAACTAATCGACGTGCACGAGAAAATGGTAGTTGTCCCTCTGTTACGATTCTATGTACAACATTATGCTTTATAGGCAATTCATAATTAGGTTCTTGCGTCAATGTAGGAAAGCTACGAAGAAGTTCTCCATATTGTCCATTGACTATAAACAACCGCACTGTTGGTGATGGATCGAATGTATCCATTGTGCAAACAGAGAGCGATGTATTTGAGTCAAGAAGTCGTTTGTTTTTAAGATCAACGACTATACCGAACTTTGTCAGGAAATCAGCGCCTATAATAGGCCTGGTTACTGACGCAATGACGAAAGGATGCCGAAGTTCACGGCGGAAACCTAAATTGATGTTAAGTAATTTTACACCGTAAGTTACGATGGGAGTTCCATTAGCAGCGTATATTGTACTACGAGAATCGTTAGAAATATTTTTAAAAAGAGTGAATGGGATAACTGAAATATCGGCTCCAGTATCTATTAGGAAATCAAGATTGGTTTTAGAGCATTTAATAAATAAGCGACGGTTACGAGGCGTCCCATCGTTTGCCGCATTAACTTTGGGACATTTTAGTTTTCCGACTTTTCAGTCGAACCACTGGGATTGGATTGACCTTTAAAAGTACACGAGCCACCAACACACTTCTGTGCAGCAGTGCCAAATCGAAAATGGTAATAGCAGAATCGTGGTCGATTTACATCGGAAGATCGAGAACGTGATCTTGGGCGGTACCGATTCCGTGACCGGTTCCGAGAAAAACTTCTTTGATTGTTCGAATGAGGAAAGTTATTTCGTGATCTAGATCGATCTTGTCGAAAAACTTGCTGTCGCAACTCTTCAATTGCAACTGCGAGGCTATTGAGTGTTACGATATCAGTAGTAGATTCGCTTGCTGGTTTGCTGACACTTAAAATTGTTCCAGACGTAGTTGGGCTATATGAAATTCCCAAATCTTGTCAGCCAACGCGGTTAATTTCTCTATCGGTTCTGCTTCCTGGATGAGAACGATTCCACGTAAGTTTTCAGGAAGTCGTTTTAACCATAATGTTTTCAACAAGCTATCTGTAACAGCTGGAGATGCACCTGCCAATTGTTCCAATTTGCGATAAAAAGACGATGGTGTTTGGTCTCCCATAGCTGTAGTACCTACCAGCTCCTCAATTCTACGCGTTTCCGAAAGGCTCATTCTATTAACTACTTCAGTTTTAAGAGTTTTGAATTTATTACTGTCTGGTGGCTTAGAAACTACATCCGATACGGTAGCAATAACGTCAACTGGAAGTGCAGTAACCGTCATTAAATATTGTTGGTTGTCCGAGGTTATGCGTCGAGTTCCCAAAACCGCATCTGCATGAGCGAACCAAAGACCCGGCATTTCATGCCAAAAAGATGGAAAAGCAACTAACTTACTCGAGTCGATTTGCACTCTTTCAAGTTTCTCCTCAATAGTAAGTTTGTTTTCATCTTCCATGATTACCCAATTGAAGATAAAAAATGATTTAAAAAAAAAAGTAGTACCACCGAGTAATTGTTGAGAAACAAATCACAAATATGTTTGTATATATATAAAGTAAATCACTGTTACGTAATAAATCGTTTTATTAAAATTATAATTAACGGTAACGATAACGGTTACGTTTCAAACCATGCGCGATATCAACAATGTGGAACAAACAAAATTATTTTGCCGAAAAGTAAATTTCAAAACTAAACAACAATACAGTAAATTTCAATATTTTTCAAAAATATATTTTAAATTTAGTAGCTTTTAAAGTAAAATTCAATATTCAAAACAAGAAAATAAACAATAAAAAATTCATTACGAGACTTACCCTGTGATAATGTCTTGAGTAATTTAATTAAATTCTTTGAGAAAATAAACTTATAATATGATATATGTTGAAATTCCTTTTGTGGTAGATAAAACGGCTGATAAAATTATTTTCACTAGCAAATGAACATCTTCTTGAATTTGTAGAACAAAATGTTGTTTGTGTTGACCAGTTGATTGTTGCGGTAAATAGATAACGTTATTAAGCAATAACGGTAAAATAATGAAAATTCCACTGCAATACAATACGACGAGAGTATTCTATTCTATTGATATAAATTAGTTTTTAAAACTTACTCCTTACTTGGTACGAAGAATCGTACCAAGTTTCCATTCACAAAGCCTTTTAATGTGAATTTATATCTGCCTAGTTTGATAAATCCAAATTCTGCGAGCTCCTTGTCGTAAGTCACCAATTTAGTTGCCCTGGATTTATTTACTTCTGACTCCGTACTGGTGGTATCTTCAGCATTCAATAATTGGTTATGAATAACGTAATACACCGATACACTATTATAGTGCATATATAGACTTTTAGTATATACAACTTATGCACTTCAATTTATTCACTGTAATATTGTAGCCATATATATATATTATATATAACCAAATTTGGTTTAAAGAAAAACACTAGGATTTCAAATAATTAATTTTTATATTATACACTTTTATTTGATTACGTTTAATGCTATTACAGTGAAGACTTAAATGAAACTGATTAACATATTTTTATATTAATTAATTTTAAGAAATTATAACGGGCATTAATTCAGGGTTATGAACAAATTTGCTGAATACAATCTTGTTTTGATTTAAATAGCTTTAATAGAATAATTGTTTTTATTTGTTTGTATTTAAAGACATTGTTGTTTTCGTTTATGACAATTTTATATGTTCCCACAGTTCTTTATTCGTCCATGTATGGAGTACTGCTGTCATGTTTGGGGAGGTGCTTGTCAGTCAACAATAAATTGTCTAGACTCTGTACAGAGAAAAGCAATACGGTTGATTGGTAATACCGAGCTAACGGACCAGCTTGATTCGCTCCAGCACAGAAGAAATGTGGCTGAATTGTCAATCTACTATAAACATAACTTTAGTGAATTCTCCTCTAAGGAAATTCAAAATATCCTTCCATCGTGTGCGCAGTATAATCGACAAACAAGAGCTGCCGAGTTATCCCATCCATTTGTTGTACAAATACCTCGTTGTAGAACTGTGTCCTTCCAAAACGACTATTTTAATAGAGTGGCCAAATTATGGAACTCATTGCTCCTCTGTATTTCCCGATGAATTTTCCCCTCAGGCATTTAAAGAAAATGTCCATCATCATTTAAAAAAATTAGTATAGTTATCCCTATATCCCCATTCCTTCCATTTTCCTCATCTCCTTCCTTTATAGTTGACATGGTATCTTCGGATATTCAAAGAGTCTAAATAATGAATATTTCATATTTAGTGTGCTAAACATGTCTAACTAATTAATGAAAAAAAAAAAAAATACAAAAATTAATCAACGACAAATGGTGTAATTCCACAATCACAGATGTATTGTTCGTCCCCGATCTGAAGAAAAATGTATTCTCCAAAGGTGAAATTACAAGCAAGGGCATGAAAATAGTGAAAGAAGGCATTTCTGTAAAGGTGTTTGAAAACAATCAAGTTGTTGCCTATGGTACTTGTGAAAGCAACAACCTATATCGCATGTTGTTTCACTCAGTAGTGAATTCCGACGAAGTAAATCTGTCGACAACAGCATCCCTGAAGTTATGGCATGAAAGATTGGTTCATATCAATGTGGCAACTGTAAAGAAAGTGATAAAAGATCAATTGATGCAAAGTATTAGTAACGCAGAGCTGGACAAATTCTTTTGTGAAGCATGTTGTTATGGCAAACAACACAAATTATCATTCAAAACAAAGTATTAAGAAACACTAAACTTGGTGAATTTGTGCATAGCGATCTCTGCGGCCCAATCTCAGTTCCAACAAATGGAGGTTCTAAGTACTTTGTGTTATTTAAGAACGGCTATTCTGGATTCTGCACAGTCTATTTTATTCAACATAAATCAGATACACTTGATTGTTTCATAAAGTACGTGAATTTATTGAAATACAAATTCAATTCGGCACCCGAAATTCTGCATGTAGACAATGGCACTGAGTATCTGAATCAAGCATTTTGAGATTACATACACAAAACGGGATTGAACTAGAGACCACAGCACCATACACTCCAGAGCAGAATGGAAAATCAGAAAGAAATTTGAGAACAATCGTCGAGAGCGCGAGATCAATGTTATATGCAAAAGATTTACCAACTGAACTATGGGTTGAGGCCATCAACACTGCAGTGTATACTCTTAATCGCACACCATCAACTCAATCACAAGGTTCATGTTCATTTGAATTGTGGACTGGCAAGAAGCCAATAATGGAACACATGAAAACATTTGGATCCGAAGCATTTATGTATGTACCAAACCAGCTTAGAAACAAATTAGCTCCCAAAAGCAAGAAGGTTATATTTGTTGGATATGATTGCAACTCCCCAAACTATAGACTATATGATCCAGATTCCAGAAAAATAAAGGTATTACAAAATGTTATTTTAAATGAAAGTGTCATTTTTACAGGTCCTCGTATGAATACTGTCCCAATTGTGGTGACACATTACGAAACCGACAATGAAATTGCCAACGTAAATGAAAGACCTGAAAAATATCCTTTGAAAATACGTGAGATGCCTGATTCCAATCTCAACGAGTCACAAATTAATATGGACACAATTCCGGGCACCGCTTTTTGTAGTTTACGAAGTCGTGCAACGATTAAAGCACCAAGTCGATACAACATTGAGGCAAATGTTGTTAAAATCATACCAAAAACTTTTGAAGATGCGAGAAAACTCACGATGCCAATAAGTGGAGAGAATCAATTCAAGAGGAATTGGATGCTCTTGAGAAAAACAACACATGGGATGTCGTTTTATTGCCACCTGGCAAGCACACAATAGGATCTAAATGGGTTTTTAAAATTAAATATAACCCCGATGGTACCGTAGAGCGATACAAGTTAAGACTTTGTGCAAAAGGATTTGCTCAGAAATTCGGAATCGACTACAAAGAAACTTTCGCTCCAACAACACGTTTTGAATCAATAAGATTGTTGTTATCTGTGGCTGCAAAACATGATTATGAAATACTTCAGTTTGACATCAAAAGCATCAAGCATTTCTAAACGGTGAACTTGATGAAGAAATTTATTTGAACCCACCTGGGGTACGTGCCGAAACTTTACTATAGTTAAATATTTAATGCACCAATCAAATCACCGCATTAAAATATTTAATATCTATAGTTAAATAATTTCTGAACGACGATCATTAAGTAAAATATTAAATACACAAATACTAATACAATCTGTTAAAATCGTATGTCAGAATAATTCTTTCATAAAATGTTTCAATTGAATAAAATTAAAACCGAAAAAATTAAAAACTAAGATAGAAATTACTAACCATATTGTTATAGAAAACTTGCATTTTATTCAGAATTTGAAAAATATATATGCTGCAATTTCAAAATAAATTGAACTGTCAATTTGAAATCGTTAAATTTTAAATAATGCTTATGTTTATGTCTATTTAATTTTTAACTACTGGAGAGCAGATTTAATTTTTAAATAAATGTGGGCGGGGACTAGTGTGTTTCTGAACGCAAACAGCTGTCAAATAGTTAAATATTAACTTTACTAACGACTGTATTTAAATATTATTTAAATATAGTTAACTACAGTAAAGTTTCGGAACGTACCTCTGATGGTACAAGTATTGACAACTATAAGGCCCGCTATACGCTTAAACTAAACTATGTGAACTATGCGAACTATGTTTTTTGTATACAACGTAATTATACAGAAAAACATTACGGAAACAAAACATTTAAAAAAGAAAATAAAAAAGGAAACATTACATTCATTACATTTTGTTTAAAAAATATTATTCGCGTTAAAACATTATTTTTTTAAAAACATAGTTCGCATAGTTTAGCTCAAGTGTATAGCGGGCCTAAGGCGTGCTATACACTTGAGCTAAACTATGTGAACTATGCGAACTATGTTTTTTGTATACAACGTAATTATACAAAAAAACATTACGGAAACAAAACATTTAAAAAAATAAAATAAAAAAGGAAACATTACATTCATTACATTTTGTTTAAAAAATATTATTCGCGTTGAAACATTATTTTTTTAAAAACATAGCTCGCATAGTTCGCATAATTTAGCTCAAGTGTATGCGCGCCTTATTTCTTGTTCTTTTTTGACGTTTATTGAATGCATCATTCTTTTATATATGTATAAAAAAGCCAATATTGAAATAGTAATAAATCCTGGTTTTAATAGTATTGTTGAAAAAATGGAATGCTTTGCCCGAACCAATAGTCTCGAGTGCCTTCAATCCACAAAGATTTAAAAAAAAGCGTCCACCAACACCTCAAGACGCATGTTGTTGTGGGACCTACCTAGGACTTAAAAGGTATCTATGTGTTGTGACACATTTTGTAATTTATACTACACCACACTTTTTATTAAAAAAAAAAAATTTTTTAGAATTGTACCATACCATGTACACTATATATACTGCATTCCAATTCATGCTTAATTGTTCTAAACTGTACAATAGTAGATTATGATGCAAGGACGTAAAGCTAAGGTTTTTGGGCGTATGTGGTTTGCAAATCGAGGCGCCAACCGAAGATACCATGTCAACTCGAAAGGAATTAAATGGGGAACATGAAATGAGGATATGGAATAACTATACAAATTATTTTAAATGGCGATTGGCATTTTCTTTAAATGCATCTGGGAATACGGAGACAGGCATTGAGTTCCACAATTTGGACACTATTGAAATAATCGTTCTGGAAGGACATAGTCCTACAACGAGGTATTTGGACGGCAAATTGGTGGACAACTCTGAAGTTCTTGTTCGTCGTCCGTCGATTAAACTGCGCCCACGATGGAAGGATACTTTGAATTTACTTAAAAATAAAAGAGAATTTCTGGTTATATTTATAGTAGATTGACATTTCTTCGGTGCTGGAGTGAAACAAGCTGATCACATATATATCAGTAAATAATATTATGTCCCAGAAAACACATTTACGTCATTGTGAAATTAAAATGACATCACGCTAAGTCACATCTTATGTAAGATCTGGGTCATATATAAGTTATATGTATATCATTATTTCCCACTTGCTTACGTAAGAACATGAGATAATAATAATGATATAACTATGACATAAATGTGATGTCTGTGGAGATATTCGTGACGTTGTTATGATATAAGGCTGATATCATAGTAATATAAATTTTTTTGTTATGTATTCTTTATTTTTACTTAAAAAACAAATTTAATAACAATTAAACAAAAACACTTACCCGTTAGTCATTCGACCCATTCAGTCATTGGTCACTACTTACCTACTGTTCTATAACCTGCTATAGGAAGCAATAACTAACTATACGCAAAATTTTTCATACTATATACAATGGAAATGGATATACCTCTAGTGAAATTTATCAAAATCATAATAAGGTCATATTTAAGTCCAAATTATGACATCATATCAAAGTCAACTTTAAGATCAGTGTGATGTCATGAAAGCATCATATAAATGATACCAGGATACAGTCATTACGAGGGTCAGTTTTATATCAAATTTACGTAACAACTACGTCACATATATATGACGTGCGTGTGATGTCATATTTACGTCTTGTGTTCACTAGGGTGTAAATAATATTGCTTTTATCTGTACAGAGTCTAGACATTTTATTGTTGACTGACAAGCTCCTCACCAGACCCCAAACATGACAGCAGTATTCCATACATGGACGAATAAAGGTCTTATGAATCAGCAAAATTCGATTGGCATTGAAAAACTTTTTACATTGGCTCAAGAATCCTAATTTAATAGCGCTAGAAAATATACGACTCATAATCTAATGGAAGGTGCAAAACTAGAATGGAGTAAAGAGGACAACGGCAAGAGACGGAGAGGTAAAAAAAATGAGAAAGTGTAAAATGAACTAGAAGAGAGAAGCAAAGGGCTAAATATTATTAAGGAATTGGTTGGTGAATCAGAGTTTTAAACACAGACGCACAGACTATTTAACTTCTTCAGAGCAGTTGGAAAATTGTTGTAAGGCTTAGAGGTACGAATAGAGTATGTAAACAAAATAAAATATTCTACAAAAATAGCAAAACTACCTAACCTTTCTAACTAAATCTTCTGAGCTAAAGTTGTCAAACTGTTATCTAAAATAAGGCGCTTTCCAATCGAGTGAATTACTGAATGATTCACTTAAACTGAATTGTACTCCGGAATTTGTTCCAATTTATTCTAAATTCAGTTGCCACCGAACGTAAACTGAGCTACTACAGAACTGGGGTACGTTCCGAAACTTTACTATAGTTAACTATATTTAAATAATATTTAAATACGGTCGTTCAGAAATGAAATAGTAAAGTTAATATTTAACTATTTGACAGCTGTTTGCTTTCAGAAACACACTACGCCCCGCCCACATTTATTAAAAAATTAAATGTACTCTCGAGTAGAGTTAAAAATTAAACACACATATACCTCAGTGAACACAAGACGTAAATATGACATCACACGAACGTCATATATATGTGATGTTGTTGTTACGCAAATTTGACATAAAACTGACACCCGTCATGACTATATCCTGGTATCATTTATATGATGCTTTCATGACATCACACTGATCTTAAATTTGACTTTGATATGATGTCATAATTTGGACTTAAATATGACCTTATTATGATTTTGTTAAATTTCACTAGAGGTATATATCCATTTTAATTGTATATAGTTTGAAAAATTTTGCGTATAGCTAGTTATTGCTTCCTAGCAGGTTATAGAACAGTAGGTAAGTAGTGACCAATGAATGACTGACGGGTAAGTGTTTTTGTTTAATTGTTATTAAATTTGTTTTTTAAGTAGAAAAAAGAATTCATCACAAAAAAATTTATATTACTATAATATTAACCTTATATCAAAACAATGTCACGAATATCTCCACAGACATCACATTTATGTCATAGTTATATCATTATTGTTATGTCATGTTCTTACGTAAACAAGTGGCAAATAATGATATACATATGACTTATATATGACCCAGATCTTACATAAGATGTGACTTAGTGTGATGTCATTTTGATATCACAATGACGTAAATGTGTTTTCTGGGACATAAGCATTATTTAAAATTTAACGATTTCAAATTGACAGTTCAATTTATTTTGAAATTGCAGCATATATTTTTCAAATTCTGAATGAAATGTAAGTTTTCTATAACAATATGGTTAGTAATTTCTATCTTAGTTTTAAATTTTTTCGATTTTAATTTTATTCAATTGAAACATTTTATGAAAGAATTATTCTGACATACGATTTTAACAGATTGTATTAGTATTTGTGTATTTAATATTTTACTTAATGATCGTCGTTCAGAAATTATTTAACTATAGATATTAAATATTTTAATGCGGTGATTTGATTGGTGCATTAAATATTTAGCTATAGTAAAGTTTCGGAAGGTAACCCTGAATGGAATTGAATAAAGTGAAGGAAAAAATAGGTTCATCAGTTCAACATATTCATATTTTTTTATTTACGGTTTGTGGTCAAACGTTAAAAATAATACATACGTTCCTTTGGAACAAAATAGCAGCTAAAAGCAGCTTCTGAGTAGATCACCAATGGAACGCCGATAATTTGAAAAATTTTCAAATATATGGCCACACAATTTTATTATTATCAAAATTTTTTAATTTGGGCTGATATTTAGATCTGACTGGTCCATTTTATTATTAAAAATACAAAAACAAGTTTATAACCTATCAAAATAAAATCGAAAAATAAACCTCCGTATAGTTAGCAGGCAAATTTGGTATTCACTATTATTATATATACCAATCGTTTGGGAATCGTTTGGGCACATTTAGGAATATGTTTTCATAGTTTAGGAAATTATAGTTTAGTTTTTATTGATTAAAATAAGTTTAGCGTATAGTTAGCAGACACATTAATATTTCCTACCTTATATTATACCAATCGTTTGGGAATCGTTTGGGAACATTTAGGAATATATTTTCATAGTTTAGGAAATAGTAGTTTTTTAATTAACTAAAATAAATTGAGCGTATAGTTGGCAGACATCCATATTTTAAATGATAGCAGTTCTTGATAGTAGTTGTGTCATGACAGTAGATGTTATTTTTAGTGACAGTAGCTTTCATGAAAAACTTCACATTTTAATAAATACAAGAGTAAATTTGATATTTGATCTATTATTAAATATACCATTCGCTTGCTAATCGTTTGGGCACATTTAGGAATATGTTTTCATAGTTTAGAAAATTATAGTTTACTTTTTATTGATCAAAATAAGTATAGCGTATAGTTAGCAGACACATTAATATTACCTATCATCAGTTATACCAATCGTTTGGGAATCGTTTGGGAACATTTAGGAATATATTTTCATAATTTAGGAAATAACAGTTTTTTAATTAATTAAAATAAATTGAACGTATAGTTAGCAGACATCCATATTTTAAATGATAGCAGCTTTCTTGACAGTAGTTGTTTCATGACAGTAGATGTTATTTTTAATGACAGTAGCTTTCATGAAAAACTTCACATTTTAATATACAAAAGTAAATTTGATATTTGACCTATTATTAAATCTGTAGGTGGGAGGTAAACTACACCAAGTCCAATTTTTTCAAAATACGTTTTTTTATACTGTTAGAATCAGGATTTTGTTTTCTACCGAGAGGATAATAGCACTGAGTCGTAACTAGTGTAGTTTTCGAGATAGAACAATTTTAAATAGTCCAAGTCCATAGTAAATAGTCCATTTTCAAACAGTTTTTTGGCTTTCCTGTAAAATTTTAAAAATGTGACTTAGTGTAGTTTACCTCCCACCTACAGAAATATACCATTCGCTTGGTAATCGTTTCGGCACATTTAGGAATATGTTTTTATAGTTTAGGAAGTTTTTATTAATCAAAATAAGATTAGCGTATAGCGTTAGCACTTAGCAGACACATTAATATTATCTATAATACTATCATAAATTATACGAATCGTTTGGGAACATTTAAGAATTTATTTTCATAATTTAGGAAATAATAGTTTTATGATTAATTAAAATAAGTTGAGCATATAGTTAGCAGACATCTATTTGGTTTCATGACAGTGGTGTCAGACAGTAGTTGTTTCATCAATATTGTTATGACAGCCAATTGAGTATTTTCCTTAAAATATTTTGACAGATAAAATAGTTGATTTTAAAGCCGGGAGCCAAAACTGAATTTTTGTTAATACAAAATCGTCAGTTTTTGTATGAAAAGTGTTGAAAAATAAACTGAAAATATATCTAAGAATTGTTAATTACATTTAAACATGTAAAAAGTAGAAACTGGTTAAAAATATTCCATAAATTTATGTTAAATCGATGTTTTTGGTTCCCCGCAGTGTTGTTTAGTTACTGGAAAATCTTCAGTTTTATTTATGAAAAACGCCCAAAAATGATTTAAAATAGTTAAATGATAAACTTAACTACAAATTAATAATAATATTAATACAAGTGGTGTGTATGAATTGGTGAAATATATTCAATAAATTTATGTTAAAATCAATGTTATATTGCTGTATGTAATCTGCCGTTACGTCGTTATATTTCTGTATGTAACCTGTCGTTACGTCGCTATATTTTGTCTAATGATAATTAGAAATTATGTATTAAAATTTACTGCAAAACCAATAATAATGCAAATATATTAAAAACAATTTAAATACAACACAAATCGATCTTAATTTACAAGAAATAACAATTATTTAAGGTTTTCGAAATACAAATCAGCTGATCACATATGTCAAGTTTTTTTCGGGAAAAAAGGTGTACTATAAACAAAAAACATTGACTTTAGCATAATTTTAATGAATATATTTAACAAATTTATATATACCATTGTATTAATACTATTATTAACTTGTAGTTTAGTTTATTATTTAACTAGTTTAAACTGTTTTTTGACTCTTTTCATACACAAAACTGAAGATTTCGCACTAACTAAACATCACTACTGGCAACCAAAAACATTGATTTAACACAAATTTATTGAATATTTTTAACCAGTTTATACATAATATTTTGATAAATGTTATTAACAATTCCTAGTTACATTATTAAATTATTTTTTAACACTTTTCATACAAAAACTGAAGATTTTGTATTAACATAAATTCACTATTGGCCACCGGATATTTGTAAGTATTTTTAATATTTCATTTTGACGTTTCAGTAAAAAGGTCAATTGTCATTACAAAACAATTACTTTAATTACTTCAATTTAAACTTTATTGAGTTTTAAACTTTTACAAATTATTATTTTTTTTTCAGAGAGAGGTTGCTTAAAACTAAACATTGTTTTGTTTTATTATATAACTTACACTGACAAACAGCTGTCTAGTGGTACCATTTTACAATATGATTGATAAATAAAAATTGTGTAATTCAATTTACATTTTAGGTTATGTTATGGATCAAAAATTATACAAGCTCAGTATGTTAGTTGAAAGAAAAATACTTGCTCAAGGCATATCATTTTAGCATTAAAGCGCTACTTAAAACTAGTCTAAAGTATGTACATATTTACAGAGGTAACAAAAGGAAACAATTTGTACATTTTAATATTAATTTTGTGTCCGCGTTCAAGACTTTGATTGTAGCCAAAATTTGTGAGGAGTTACAGAACAATTCACGATTCACTGGGTTCAGAGCAGAGTTTAGGTGTGAGAATTTAGTTAGCTGAGTTTCATTGTTGAAGGGGATTTTGTTCCATGAATCGATAGCTTAATTTGTCGAATTTAGATTGAAGGATGGATTTTTTTCCCTGTAAATATCCTTATAGTGATCAGCGAAGACCTTAACTTTGTCGTGTGTGTCAGAATTTAATGTCAGTGTCAGAATTTAATTCGAAATTTTATTTTTCTATACATACTAAGTTTACACCAGGATCTAATAGGTACATACTATACTTATTAGGTCGACTATGGTCGATGTAAACAGTTATCAAAAAAGTACGTACCAAATATTTGGTAGGATGATTTGCTACGTATCAAATTAGGTACGTAGCAAATAGGTATTATTTTTGCGGTGTGAACACTAAAATTAGGTATGACATTTAAAATAAAAATAAATCAACTTATTTTATAAATATGTATTTATGTTTGATGTGATTTTTTTGCTGAAATTAAAAGTAAAATAAATTTTAGCGTTAATATAATAAATATTTTCAGTTTTTTATAAAAAATATATATGGAAATTATTTTTTCCTAACCAAAAAATTAACAATGAAAAGGACGCGCCAAAAATTAATATGTCATACCTAATTAATAAGAGTTTACATCACCGTATCAAATTTAAAAAGTATGATGGTGAAAATGGATAGCAAATTTGGTACGTAGCAAATTAGATACTGGTGTAAACTTAGTAACAGTCATCAAATAACTGTGCATTAAAATTTATATGTAAATTTATGAAAATCGGCCCAACTGTTGAAATACTTCGGGAACGTATTTCTATTTTAATTGTACTGATAAATTCAGTACGAATGGTCACTCTACCTTTACGGATACAAAATTATATAGAGTAATTGCAGCAAATTATGACGAGTTACAATTTCAGCAAAATTTTCGTCTTACGAGGGATGCGTTCAATGTGTTTTTCCAAAAAGCTACAATTTTGGCAAATGAGCATATTATTGATGTAGGAAAACCACAAATTAACATGGGAAAACAACTGTTAGCTGTGATTTGGCTTTCGGCAACCCCCAAAAGTTATAGGTAATAGAAAATTTGCATGTTATATTTTTATGCTTTTTAACATTGGATTTCAAGATAAGTAGCATATATTTTATTTTAGATCTGTTGGAGAACGTTTTACTAAGGCCAAGTCAACACTTTTAGTAACTTTTTTAAGAGTTATTAACCTATTGATCATTTAGCGGGAGATATTGTTAAATGGCCAACTAATACAGAAATGATGGAAATAAAAGAAGCATTCAATAGTATTGCCAGGAATAACAATGTGGTGCAATCGATGGTACATATGTACCAATAAAGCCACCAAAAGTTCAAGCATTCAAATCAATCATACAAAGCAAGCAAATCAGTTCAAGCATACAAATCGGAAAAAATTTTATTCAATAACATTGCAAGCTGTGTGTAACCATAATTTGAAATTTTTGGATTGCTCAGTTGGTTACCCAAGTTCGGTCCACGACGCACGAATTTTTCGGAACTCAGGAGTAAGCGTTCAATCAATGTTTTATGGGTTTCTGTTGCGTTGTTTACTGCCGCAACTACATTTCGTTTTTCCTCCAACATTAATTTCTATTGTTTTTTTTCATCAAATATCAAAAAAGATTAAATATATTTATATTGTGTTCGAATTAAAAACATGATTGTAGGACCAAGTATTTTTGAATATATTTTATGTTTATTTTTTCTATATTTTTAGATAGATATACTTGTAATATGTAAAACGTAATTATATTTTATTATATATTGGCAATATATTGTTTAAATTTATTTATTTGGCAAGATGACTTTAACTTAGGCGCGACTGGATTTTTTTTCGTAAATTAAGGAAATTTAGTAAAAGGGACAATTTTGATCGTTTATCTTATAAGCACATAGGAAATAAAGCAAAAATTAAAAAACAGAAAAAGTTCTTGTCAAAACTTTGGTGTAATCTTGCTGTATCTTGGACCCGATACAACTTGGACCCGATACAACTCGCTTTGGATTATTCGCTTCAGTGAGTGATTCTTTATCAAATAAAAAAAAAAATCTTGGCGCCTAAGTAAAAGTCATATCCCCTATTACACAGGCCCTGATACGGAGCCAGTTATTGCGAGTGCCACTGTAGGTGGCTTGAACTTTTATACACAACAATTTTACTACTTCAAGAAAAAAAATAAAAATATAACTAACCTACGGATTGTAACGATCACCCTCAGACAAATCTGAATTTAGGAATCTCTTAAAATACTTATTCCTAATCTGACATTTCAATAGTTAAACTTCGGAATTAATTAATAATATATATATATAAAAACAAATAAACTTATCTTCTATGTAATCGATGTGATGCCTTCTATCCTTTCCAGATTGCCTTCGTTGTTTTCTTTCCATTCACCAGCAAAAAATCCATTTGGAAATATAGCTTTTAATTCACTTAACATATGTGCAAAAAAACCAGACTTAATTTTGTTAAATTCCTTCGATATTGAGAATTTTCATCAAACATCTTTTCTTTACCTTCCTTAAATAGTTTTATAGCTTGTTTACCTTTTCTCATTAAATTATTTGTAAATATATTAAAATGTTCATTTGTGTGTAATATATACATTTGATCCTCACATTTAGAATAAATCAAACGTAATCTTTGATATGTATCAATTTATTATTTTATTTTTAATTCCAGACACTTATAATTAAAAACACACTATTCAAACTTTCATAAAACATTTTTGTGTTTAAATATAACGTTACAAAAATTTGTTTTTGATATAATTATCAATGAACTTATTTTTTTCTAAACATGATTGCATGAACAAACTTTGACTAGATGTCATCTTTTGAAAAACTAAAACCGGAATGAATACTTTTTATATACAATTTTTAACATCGAAAAATAATGAAACAAATCAAAAAAATGTGATTTTTGTTTGACATCTTCTAATCAATCGTGTAATATTGAAAATTCAACAAAGATTAACAACGACAACGACATCTGTTCGCTAGAATTGGAAATAAAATTGAGTACGTTCGTTTGCTTTTTATAGTATATTCAAAATTTAACTAGCAGTTAAGTTTTAGAAAATTTTAAAATTATTATTAATGTAAAAATGAACGGAAACTAATGAAATACATTTTTATTGAATTGAAAACAAAGAGGAATTTGGTTTTATTATTGTTTTGCGATTATTGCGATCGTTACACCATGAATTCAAGGTAAAAATCAAGATTTCTACTCTTGAAATCACAAAAACGTCGCCATCCCCTCCATGACAGAAAACCACCGAACTACTTCCACCTATTAAACTGTATCTGGGATCGAGATACCCACAGTCACTGGCGTCAAGACCGATGACCGGTTCCAACACTCATGAAGTCCTTAAGAACTTCACTGAGTATTGAGACCGACCATCCATCCGAACGTCAGCACCATGGACACCCCGATACAACCAGTAAGTATGACCTGAAGATGTGAACCCCAGAGACGACAATCAGCCAGAGGAACAACCCTACCTAACGAAAAGACATCATTCCCTGATGTCTTTCGCGTGATGGACTCCAAGATTCTTACCGCTCATATCTGTGCACTCGTAGAGTACATTTCCAATCTTAGTCTTAATCATTGCAGGTAAGAACTTTGGAGCCAATTTTGCCGAGAACTTTTTTGTAGCGTCACTCAAATGATGTTGCCGTACAAACACACGTTGTTGTGGTTGAAAAGTCCGTAGTTTAGATCGCAGGTTATACTGATGTTGCGATTTTTTGAAAGCTGCTTTTAAATTTTGTTGAACCCGGTTCCTGAGCAGAGTCAAATGATCAGAGCGTTCTATTTCCTCACCAGCATCTTCACCAAGCTTGTGTAGTGATCTCAACAAATGGTAAGTATTTCCATCCGAGATTGGATGTTGACCAAATAATAGATAGTACGGTGAGTACTTGGTAGCAGAATGTACTGCAGCCCGCAGTGCATATGCGATTTCACCAATTTGTGAATCCCACTTGGTGTGTTGACCTTTAATGAACGCTCGAATTGCTGCTAAAACTGACCTATTGACCCGCTCTGACGCGTTACTTTGAGGACTATAGACACCGGTCCTAATGTGTTTAATGCCGAAATCTGACAAAAGACTTTGAAAGTTCCTACTAGTGAACTGTTTGCCATTGTCACTGTGCAGAAACTCTGGTACCCCATATGTAAGAAACACTTCATTCCTTAGAAAAGCATTCACCTTCGGTGAAGTTGCGTTTCTAAGTGGTTTCAGTAGTACAAACTTCGTAGCATGATCCAGAACTATCAATAACACCGTATTCCCAAGTGTAGAACGAGGATACGGTCCCAAAAAATCTATATAGACTCTCTGCCATGGACGTGCTGTTTCGAATTGATATTGCATCGGAGGACGCAATATCTGATTCGTGGCTTTTGTTTGTTTACATGTGTCGCAGGACACAACATAGTTGTGTACCTGTGACGCCATGCCCGGCCAATAATAAAGACGTCGAAGTAATTCTAAAGTCTTTTTAACACCTCCATGAGCAGCAGTACTATCATCATGATGTTTCTGAATCATGTTTGAAGTCATCGGTTTTGGTACCCAGAGTTTCCACACAGGAACATCGTTGGGTATTGCATCAGGTCTTGGCTCAATACGTATGTATAGCTTATCATCCACGACTTTAACAGATGGAAAGTCCTTGGGAGATGATTGAACTTTAGCTATCATATCCGTATATTCCTTGTGCCGATAACCTTCATTGTCGATTTTGATGTCGTTAATGTGATGTGTTAATGCTTCCGTCAATTCCTCGTGTGTATCGTCATAAAGACGAGATAGAGCATCAGGGACTATATTTTGGGTACCTTTTTGGTGGAAAATGGTAAAATCCATATGTTGGAGTTTTAGGCTCCACCTAGCCAGACGGCCACTCAAGTCCTTCTGTGACATAAGCCACTTCAGACTTGAGTGATCAGTCACAATTGTAAATCGGTGACCTTCAACATAGCCCCTGAATTTCTTCACACTCAGAATTGCCGCAAGACATTCAAGCTCAGAAACAGAATAGTTTCGTTGAGCTTTATTAAGTTTTTTCGACATGAAGGCTATCGGACACTCTTGTCCGTCTTCTTCGATCTGATACAACACACTACCTATCCCTGTCAGACTCGCATCGCATCTAATAAAAAACTCTTTATTATAGTCAGGGTTAATTAATACCGGTGCTGTAGTCAGCAATCGTTTTAAATTTTCGAAAGCAGCTTGCGCTTCCAATGTCCATTTCAGTTTCCCCAAACTCTTCTTCAATAAATCTGTAATTGGTGATACCACGCTTGCATAATTTGGTATGAAACGTTGGTACCAACCAGCCATTCCCAATAGACGTCGTATTTGTTTTACTGTAGATGGAGCTGGATACTCTGCTACAGCTCTTACCTTGTCAGGGTCAGTTCGTAGACCATCTTCACCAACCAAAAATCCCAAGTATTTCACCTCTCTCAGAACAAATTTACTTTTCTTGAGGTTTATGGTTAACCCAGCCGCTCTTAACAATGAAGAGACTTTGGACAGCAATTCCATATGTTCCTGGAACGTGGAAGAGACTACCAATAGATCATCTAAATAAACAAAGACATTTTCGTGATATTGATGTGGTATCACTTTGTGCATTAGCCGACACATTGTCTGGGGAGCATTGCACAATCCAAAGGGCATAACCCGGAATTGATACAATGGACGACCAGGCACTGTGAAGGCTGTCTTGTCTCTAGATGCTTCTGCCAGAGGAATCTGCCAGAAAGCATCTTTGAGATCAATACTTGAAATGTACTTTGTGCTATTTAGACGACCTAGTAAGCCATCAATCAAGGGAAGTGGGTAAGCGTCCTTTTTAGTTAGTGAATTGACACGACGGCTATCAATACATAACCTGTTTTTACCAGATTCTTTTTGTACCAGAACCACTGGCGAGCACCAAGAACTGTTACTCTCTTCGATCACGCCCATTTGAAGCATTCGGTCGAGTTCGGCATAAACCTTTAGTTGAACAGCCGGCAACGTGGGATAGTGCCTCTGTTTAACAGGTGCACTATCACCAACATCGATGACATGTTCAACTAAAGAAGTCTTTCCGAGTCCAGACACTTCAAATGACGGGAAAGAATCCTTGATTATATCCAGTTCTCGTTGCTGGTCAGTGGTGAGGTTATGTATATTTAAATTTTGTGGCTCTGTACGAGTCAGTTCACTAACAAATGAAGGAACAATACCAAATTTCTCCCAGAAATCTATGCCCAGGTAGAGCTCTTCTCGTAAACCAGGGACTATATGGAACCGCATTGGTTTAGTGGAGCCATTCACGGTTATTGGAATTTCAATGTAACCTAAAATTTTAGTTGCAGTACCATCCGCCGTACGAATACACGAAGTGTACTTACGGTAGGTTGTACCCGATGATTCCAATAATTCCAAGGAATTTCTTCCAAGTATTGTGATTGACGCTCCACTATCCAATAGTCCTGAAATATGTTTGTCCAAAATCTTTATTGTTAATCGCGGCCGAGGATCCTTTGTTTCTGAAAGGATAGATGAAATACAAGTTTTACGAAATAATTTCCTCATCCTCCAATATCTGATGTTACGTTCCAGACGTCTAAAATACGTTCGATGTAATGATGGGAAATTAAATGTATTCGATGATTTTATTTGGGTTTCGTTGGTGGTTGCCGATCGTCCTGCGTCGCTACATCTCTCGTCGCCTTCTTCGTGCTGTTGTTCGGGCTGTTTTGAATCCATCGTTTCAAAATATCCATCTCGATCTAGTTCCACATCCACCTCATAATCATCCACCTGCTGTAGCTTGCTAATTCTTAAATTTGATGTTCTGGTCGGAACTGGTGTGGACCACAACCGTTCAAACTTCTGACATAAAGTCCGAAGTTCATTAATTGAATGTATTGTTGCAGCTAGAGTAGCGTTTTGGAGCTCCACACTCAGTCCCTCCCGAGCAATTTCTAGCATTTCACGGTCAGCAAATGGACGTGCTAAGCGACGATTCAACGAACCAATCTCCACCAGATACTCGTACACGCTCTCCTTTGACTTTTGTTTGCGGTTCAGAAGAACTCGCAAGGTCGCCTTATCATCAGTGAGCGTACCGAAGGTTTGTAGGAGTCCCTCCCTTAATACTGGATAGGTCACCACCTCATATTCATGAGTTAAATTCAGATAGTATCTGTCGGCAGCTCCCTTGAGATACCGTGGAACGATAGACCTAAGGTCGTCCCAATTCACACGGTCCCTCCTGGCAGCCGCCTCAACTCTGTGAACAAACTCATGAACATCAGGAAAGTGACCATCTCCTGTGAAGGTTGGAACCCAATTTGAGTCACAACGACTCAAATTGTTCCCATGAACCCCTCGGTACTCCACTGGTGCTAACGCTGGAGCCGCGTCACGCCATACCTGAGGAGGTTGGTTGTATGGTGGTGGTGCTGTAAGTGGAGCTTGTGGATATAATGGTGGTGGTTGTACCTGTGGTACTGATGGATAATTTAATGATAATTGCGGTTGTACTAATGCTGGACTATTGTGTATGTGTTCAGCTTGGAGTGATGGACCCAATTGTGGTATTGCAAAGTCCTCTGCCCAATTGTTCCCCCTGAAGTTCACACCCCGAACCAGACATTCGATCTGTAGTTCGGTGGGTTCCAAACCATAGAACGGATGGTCAACGTCTAGTTGGTTTGACATTTTGATGGTAAAACCCGAAAAATTATGAACTCGTTAACAACAACACTAAAACCAATTCCCAACAACAAATGTAGTTAGTACGATGGAAAAATGAAAACAATGAAAAACGCAAAACGAAAAAAAACAACGAACGCCCCAAAAAAAATTTTGTAAAAACAAACTTGTGAAGGAACAAAAAGGAAAGACCACCGTCGTACCCAATCTTTGCTGAATCTTTTACAAAAGTTCCTAAAATATTGTATGTGTAAAAATATAATTTATTTATTTAATTTCAGATATACTGAAATATATATATATACCTAAAATTAGTTATTGACGATAGCACCCCTAAGAATATTTATTTATTTTTAAAAGAAAATTGAAAAATAAAAATATTTAGAAGAATGTTTATTTATTGGATGCACCGTCCTAACTTTGAAATATTGATTTATTTTTTTAAAAAAATAAAAAATATTTATTTATATCTTGATGTATTGTGTAATTAAAAAAATTATTTATTTAGTTACCTAAAACTATTTAAATTACGAAAAAATTATTTATTTACCTAAAATTATTTTAATTAACGAAAATTTAATTTATTTAATAAAAAATTTTATTTATTTAATTCTTGAAAAATTTGTTTGATTTATTTTATTTTTTTATTTAATATCATAAGAGATTCCCAAAATCAAGATTCGTCTGGAGACAATTTAAAAAGTAAGTATGGTTACAATATCCATTTTGTTCAAATTTGAATTCCCGCGTTCGCGAGCCCACTTCAACAATGCATGTGAGAACTGACTAGAAAAGCCCCTAACGACCAGATTCTACAGAACAGATTCTCCCCAACCTAATAAAACAATCACAACTGTCACGATTAGACACTAGGTCCATTTCTACTGACCCAGTTGTGCTTGTTTAATCTACAAATAAATTACACCTAAACCTAATGCGAAAGTTGAAGAACGCTCCCGAGCACCAGACTTCAAAACCTAAACTCCATGAAAAACTGTCTATTGTAAAGCTAAATGGAAAAATGGAAAAGTTTTTGAATTTGTATGAGGTGAAGCCTCTGATCCTGAAAGCAAAGTATAATTGGTTCTTCTCTTCATTACACCGAAGAAGCCTCTGAGCAAAGAATGGTACTACTGGTTTGCACCTAAGTACAAACACAGCAACACCACTCCTCGTCCCCGAGGACTTCCTCGCCGAATGAAGAGAAGAAACCAATGTTCTTCGATCGCATAACCCCGATGGCCATAGGCGATCTAAGAACGACATCAATGTTAAAGAGTGAAGCTCTATGGATGGCTTTTTAGGCCTACCGCTAAGAAAGGAGAATTTATACATTAACATAAAGTAAATAATACATAACTTATCCATAATCTAAATAATTTCTTATTTAAAAATGCGAAATCGAAACATGAAATATATAATATGTGTTAATAAAGTTTTACATGAAATTAATTAAATTTAATCTTCAGACTAGATAATAAATTGGTAATTTATATTATAAAAAAAATTACGATTATTTTAAATTTAAAACTAAGCTTACTAATTTTTAAGTTATTAATTCTAATATATTTGTTCAGGTCAAATTTTCATCGCTTTATTTATTGTATTCAATACAAAAATAAATGTTAGCTAAAAATAATTATTTCTATATTATTCTTATTTTTTAAATTAATGGCAATAAAAAATAATTTTAAAAATGGTGGTAACTAAAATGGACTCATACGAGATATGTATACGTACGTCAGCGGATCAATATGATGACAAATGTGGAGATATTGATTTGGATCCGGCTCACTCTATAAAGTTAATGGGAATTAATTATTTTCAATTATACTTCTATAAACACAGACCAATAATACTTTGATAGTAGTGACGAAAGATTTAAACTTATATAAAATTGTCGAAAAACTGTTTGGTCAATGTTAACTTTTATTACGTTAATAACATCCTAAAACTCATAAAAACATGACTTAACCACAAAAAATTCTTTCGCCAAACGAATTGTGTTGCAATAGGAAACCTACCTAGATTTTCAGGTTTGACATAAATTATTTTGTATATATATATGAGATACACAAAATAATTCATGTACAAATCATAAAATCTAATAAGGCGTACTGCAATAGAAGTCGTTTTGGCCAAAAATGAACATTATATTAGCCAAAATAAAAATATTTCAACATTTCCGTATAAGTTCAAAAGTTTATAGAACTGTAATGAGACATGTTCTATTGACATCCACTCCATAGTGTGAATAATACACAAATCAATACCTCGAAATTGTAACTCACATTAAACCAATGACGAATATGGGGATCGCGTATGAGTGCATTGAAAAAAAGCTAGCTAAACATTTACTAAATCTAACCATAATCAAAAAAAACATACAATTAATTTCATATATAAATTAATTGCATCATCCAAAAAATAAGTCAACAAAAAAACCAATACTGGTTTTACCCAAAAAATTACAAAAATTTATAATAATATTATATGAATATCTTTGTCAAACCAAACCGGTTTGACAACCAACGCCTAAAACTGCGCCAAAAATATACAAAATCATTAATTATTTACTCATATAATTCAAATATAAAAAAAACCCTTACAAAGCCCCAGGTCTTTGTTTCCGCTGCCAGTTATTGCACAGGCCCTGATACGGAGCCAGTTATTGCGAGTGCCACTGTAGGTGGCTTGAACTTTTATACACAACAATTTTACTACTTCAAGAAAAAAAATAAAAATATAACTAACCTACGGATTGTAACGATCACCCTCAGACAAATCTGAATTTAGGAATCTCTTAAAATACTTATTCCTAATCTGACATTTCAATAGTTAAACTTCGGAATTAATTAATAATATATATATATAAAAACAAATAAACTTATCTTCTATGTAATCGATGTGATGCCTTCTATCCTTTCCAGATTGCCTTCGTTGTTTTCTTTCCATTCACCAGCAAAAAATCCATTTGGAAATATAGCTTTTAATTCACTTAACATATGTGCAAAAAAACCAGACTTAATTTTGTTAAATTCCTTCGATATTGAGAATTTTCATCAAACATCTTTTCTTTACCTTCCTTAAATAGTTTTATAGCTTGTTTACCTTTTCTCATTAAATTATTTGTAAATATATTAAAATGTTCATTTGTGTGTAATATATACATTTGATCCTCACATTTAGAATAAATCAAACGTAATCTTTGATATGTATCAATTTATTATTTTATTTTTAATTCCAGACACTTATAATTAAAAACACACTATTCAAACTTTCATAAAACATTTTTGTGTTTAAATATAACGTTACAAAAATTTGTTTTTGATATAATTATCAATGAACTTATTTTTTTCTAAACATGATTGCATGAACAAACTTTGACTAGATGTCATCTTTTGAAAAACTAAAACCGGAATGAATACTTTTTATATACAATTTTTAACATCGAAAAATAATGAAACAAATCAAAAAAATGTGATTTTTGTTTGACATCTTCTAATCAATCGTGTAATATTGAAAATTCAACAAAGATTAACAACGACAACGACATCTGTTCGCTAGAATTGGAAATAAAATTGAGTACGTTCGTTTGCTTTTTATAGTATATTCAAAATTTAACTAGCAGTTAAGTTTTAGAAAATTTTAAAATTATTATTAATGTAAAAATGAACGGAAACTAATGAAATACATTTTTATTGAATTGAAAACAAAGAGGAATTTGGTTTTATTATTGTTTTGAGATTATTGCGATCGTTACACCCCATTTATTTATTTAATGACTCAAGTAACAGCATTTACGTGCAGATATAAAAGCTAGAATCACTTCAGGTGTTCGAACCTCTTATCAATTAAATCATTTCATGGATTACTGTATGTGCCAACTTATATACGAAACTTAACATATATATAAAAGTCATTTATTCGGTTGGTGTGGAGGTACGGGTAACACACATGGATACAAACTGACGAATCATATTTATCTGCAATTGAGCGTACAATCCTAAGCTTCAATTTTGGTTCACTTAAGAAAGACGATGGCAAGTATATATAACTTTGAAATCGGAAACTCATTATAATATGTTATGTCCACTCGAATCGGGTACAATAGGTTGTGTCCACTCCATAATAATATCTTGATTTAGGCATGTTCTACGAGCCAGCTCTGTTCTGAGTTTGAAATGATTAACAAAAATGCACATTAATACCTCAGAACAGTTGGGGACTGTTTTACTTATAAACCCCAATAAAGAGAAAAACCATCAAAATTTCAATAAAGAGAACCATCTCTCAGACTTCGTTACGAGTCCAATAACCTTTTTAACATGCCTTTAGGCATTCTTATAAAAAAAATTAATCAGTTCTGGCCAAAATACACTCGCATCGGGGGTGAGGGACACAGAGCGGCGGAATACCTCCAATTCGTCATGTCTTTAACACAAAAATAAATGGGTAGTGCAAACCTTCTTTTCTATGCACAAAACGTCAATTCACCCATCTCTAACCATAAACGCCTCCAATTATTTAAACTCATAAAATCTGTTAATCCGACTGTAGCCCTCATCTCAGAAACTCACCTCAACAATAGACATAAGATTTACCTTAATAATTTTAACATTATCAGAAATGACAATATCTTGGGTACCGCTATATTATTGAAGAGTGATATAAATTTCAAGGTAATTCCCTTTGAAAGTCAAATAATCTCAGCCACTTTAATTGAAATCAACCATCTTGACTCATCAAACAGAAATCGGTCCCTCCTAGTAGGTGCTATATACATACCAGGCAACATTGGTCAGAAGATGAAACAGGAACTGGATAAGCTACACAATATCATCAAGAACAGAGACGAGGTTATTATCGGGGGTGATTTCAATGCGAGAAGCAAAACATGGGGAGACAGCTTCAACAGCTTGAATGGCAATCAACTATAAGCAATTCTAGAAGAATATAACTGGACAGATTATGAAATTGTAAACCCTCCAAACCCGACGTTCCCGAGGTCTTCGTTTTTTATAGACATGTTCCTAGTTTTCTCAAACTGTCTTACCAAGTCAGCAAACCAACTTAACTTCTCATGCTCCACCTCTCCTGGTATATCCGACGACTTCACTATCCAACTAAATATACATTTCCAAAACTTCAACCCACTCCTGAAAACACAGTCATTCTATATCTTTTAAATATACGAATTGGGATCATGCTATGAAGGCTCTTGGTGAAGCCATTACGGCCATCAATATCACATCCCTAAATAACTTGAGCAACGAAGAAATAGATCCACATATCAATTCTATCAGCAAGGCAATTCTAGAAGTAACTACCAATCACGCGAAACAAATCAAACCCAAAGACCAAAAATACGAAAACCTGTCTGACGTTGCCACTAACATGATCAAACTGAAACAAATCTGGTCCTCCAAATTAAAAAGAATATTTCATAAGCATAAAAACCGAATTAACAATGAATATTTGGAGTTCAAGACAAGAATCGATTGCCTCAGTGTGTGCGTAAGGAATAGGATTTTAAATGAATTGAAGACAAACTTTAGAAAAAGACTAGAAGCTATCATTCCATCCCCACAGGCATTTAAAGAGATCAACAGAATAACGGGTAGAAAATCCGTCAATAGCAACTTGGATAGAGACCCTTTATAAGATGACCACAACACGTATTTTGACACAAACAACAAAGTCAAGGTCTTCGCTGATCACTATAAGGATATTTACAGGGAAAAAAATCCATCCTTCAATCTAAATTCGACAAATGAAGCTATCGATTCATGGAACAAAATCCCCTTCAACAATAAAACTCTCTCTCTCTCTCTCTCTCTGGCGTTTACATCCCATGGAGGGATTTTGCCGTCTGTGCAATCAGCTTCCAATCGTCTCGTTCCATGACCAGTTGACCCCAGTTTCGACATCCTATATCACGAAGGTCTTGGATGATGTCATCACGCCAGCGTTGTCTAGGTCTTCCTCTTCGACGAACACCAGCTGGTTGTTGTTGGGACGCTTTTTTAATCATTCTATCTAATGGTGCCCTTTCTACATGACCAAACCATCTAATCCGGTTAGATTTAATGAATCCGATTACATCGCAGCCTCCAAGAAGCTGTCTGATTTCATGATTCATTCGGATTCTATACTGATTTTCAGCAACTTTACATGGACCATAAATTGTTCGTATGACTTTCCTCTCGAATGTTGATAAAATTCTACAATCGGAGGAAGTCAGTGTCCAGCTTTCGCTTCCAAAGGTAAGCACAGGTCGAATTAATGCTTTGTAAAGTGTGAGTTTGCACGACTGCGAAAGATGTTTAGATCGCAAAAGTTTTGAGTATGCGTAGAAAACTCTGTATGCGGCTGAGACACGAGCTTTAATATCTGCCTGCATGTCATTTGACGATGTTATTACAGACCCGAGGTATTTGAAGTTTTCCACACGTTCCACTTCATAGTCGCCAGTATTCAGATTGCCGGGAGGTTTATTCCTGGATGTTGTTAATAGTTTAGTCTTGCCGGTGTTAATGCATAATCCAAGTCGTTTAGCATTTCTTTCAAGCCGAGAGAGACTATCCTTGATATCGCTTGTTCTACGTCCGAGAAGCACAATATCATCAGCATAGCCAAGAATTTGACTAGATTTGTTAAATATACAGTTTTGTGTCTCAATGCGGCTTTTTCTTATCGCGTACTCAAGCGCCAAATTAAATAGTACGGGTGCGAGTGCATCACCTTGTCGAACACCTGATGTTATATCAAAAGAGTCAGAAACTGACCCTTCGATTACTATTCTACAGTTTGATCCCGATGTTGTGAGTTTGCACAGAGAAACAAGTTTCTCTGGAATACCAAGGCATATGAGTGCAGACCAGAGGTTGTCGCGGATGATGCTATCATATGCTTGCTTGAAATCAACGTAGAGCTGGTGAATGCTGATGTTGTACTCCCAACATTTTTCCAGAATCATTCTTAATGTAAAACATTGATCTGTGGTTGAACGGTTGGGACGAAAACCACACTGATAGTCGCCGATGATAGATTCGGCAAACGGGATGAGCCGAGCGAGTACAACATTAGCTAGTATTTTATATGCAGTGTTCAACAGTGCGATTCCACGATAATTTGCACACTTTAGGCGGTCACCTTTTTTATGTAGCGGAACAATGAGAGCTGTTTTCCATTCAGCAGGTAGTTCTTCTTGGTCCCAGATTGCAAGAATCAGATCATATATACGTGAGACCAGAGCTGCTCCTCCATTCTTAAGTAGTTCTGCAGGGATTCCATCGATACCTGGTGATTTGCCATTTTTTAATTTTTTGATGGCAGCTTCCACTTCTTCTATTGTTGGGTAAGGGACAAAAATCTCCTCACTTGACGGAGCAATTGCTCGAATAGGATGAACTTCGTTCGTCCTATTCAGTAGGTCTTGAAAGTGGGATCGCCATACTTCCAGCACATCACGTTCACTTGTTGTAAGCTCGTTGTTTCCATTTTTGATGGCTGTAGATCTTGGGTGGAAATCTTTGGTCAGATTCCGCGCATTGGCAAAACACTCTTTCGAATTTCCATTAGCCGCATGTTGGTTGATGTTTTCGATACAGCTCTTCATGTGTTCGCGTTTCTTTTTCCGTAGGAGTTTTGCTGAGGCTTTTCTGGCGCATAGATAATCAGTTTGGGAGCTTCGGGTGTTTCTTGTTAACCATTTTTCTCGCAGTTTTTGTTTGTGCTCAATGCTTTCGCGGCACTCGTCATCAAACCATTCGTTACGTGATTTCGGTGGTCGTTTTCCGATTGTAGTTTGTGCTGCGGATATGATGGTTGATTGAAGCGTTTGCCATTCTTCTTGTATGTTTAATGGCATCTCAGATGGGATGTCATGCTCTTCTATGTTTTGCGTTACAATTTCCTGATATCTATTCAGTGTTTCCGTACAATGAAACTCAGCTAACTAAATTCTCACACCTAAACTCTGCTCTGAAGCCAGTGAATCGTGAATTGTTCTGTAACTCCTCACAAATTTTGGCTACAATCAAAGTCTTGAACGCGGACACAAAATTAATATTAAAATGTACAAATTGTTTCCTTTTGTTACCTCTGTAAATATGTACATACTTTAGTCTAGTTTTAAGTAGCGCTTTAATGCTAAAATGATAATTTCAAAATGCCTTGAGCAAGCATTTTTCTTTCAACTAACATACTGAGCTTGTATAATTTTTGATCCATAACATAACCTAAAATGTAAATTGAATTACACAATTTTTATTTATCAATCATATTGTAAAATGGTACCACTAGACAGCTGTTTGTCAGTGTAAGTTATATAATAAAACAAAACAATGTTTAGTTTTAAGCAACCTCTCTCTGTAAAATAAATAATAATTTGTAAAAGTTTAAAACTCAATAAAGTTTGAATTTAATGACAATTGGCTGTCATAACAATATTGATGAAACAACTACTGTCTGACACCACTGTTATGAAACCAAATAGATGTCTGCTAACTATATGCTCAACTTATTTTAATTAATCATAAAACTATTATTTCCTAAATTATTGATTGATTGATTGATTGATTGGACTGTAGGACCAAGCACTAGGCGAGACTCCCGGATTACGGCCGGGCCACTTCCTACAGCCGTTTTACATCTAACAATAGGTAAGGATAGGTAGGTAATTTGTAACGATCGCAATAATCTCAAAACAATAATAAAACCAAATTCCTCTTTGTTTTCAATTCAATAAAAATGTATTTCACTAGTTTCCGTTCATTTTTACATTAATAATAATTTTAAAATTTTCTAAAACTTAACTGCTAGTTAAATTTTGAATATACTATAAAAAGCAACCGAACGTACTCAATTTTATTTCCAATTCTAGCGAACAGATGTCGTTGTCGTTATTAATCTTTGCTGAATTTTGATATTACCCGATTTGTTTTGACATCATAAGATGAAAAAGAAGGAAAAAATCACATTTTTTCCATTTTGGATATCTTTTTTTAAATTTTTCAATTCGTGTTTGATCTAATAAGTAAAAACATACATGCCATGTTTCATCTAAAAAAGGAAAAAAACATGATTCCAAGTTGTTTGTTAAAAAAAAAAGCTAATTAGATCATGTCATGTTTAATTATAAATAAAATAAAATTATAGTTTTCCTATAAGGAAAATAAGAATAAAAAGATTATGTGCTTATGGTGAAATAATTTATTTCAATTCTTATCAGTTATAAGAACGAATTTTTAATTAAAAAGGAAATTGAAAAGATTTTGGAAACAGGCGTTTATATTTATTCTCATGTAAAAGGGAAATTATTCTTTGTGAACATCAAATAAATTGATTTCGCCAGTGATTGTTGATGATTTGTAAAAAACCAATCCCTGGTTATAATTGTCTCAAGTCGCATAAGTAAGAGGCACTTGATAGCTGATAGTGAAATAGTTCGTGAGAGAGTTGAGAAGCTTGGTTTTCTTTTGGTAAACTCGGCGAAGAAAGTCGTGCGATTAAACAAGATTGCCGTACATAAGGGGAGTAGAGAAAACTTGTTCATCAAACTGCTACAAACCAAACGTTAATTTGAATTAGGCTGGATATACAATTTACAAGGTCAAAGGTTCGTGGGAACATTTCCTTTCTTTTTGTGAGCAGATATCAGCCAACTGTTGTATCCCGAAATATATACAGAGGAAACATCAAGCCAGATCATCATTCAACATAAGTGAGTTTACTTTTAATTATTACCATTTTTTTTAATAAAACTATTCTAACAAGATTTACAATGTTAGGCTAGGTTAATTTTTTTGATAAGAGGTATCCAAGTGGAATTCGTCTGAGGCAATCCAAGAGTTGTTCAGTTTAAAATTTTCTTATTATTTTTATTGTATAAAAGTCTAAGACAGCTACTCCTAACAAAGTGGCGCCGAAACAGGGACCTGGGGTAATTATTGAATTTGTATGGTTAGAGCTATTTTCGGCGCGAAAAATACTTTTTCAGGTGATTCGGGCGCGAATAAAACCTGTTTTGACATTTTTGGGTTTGGTCAACAAATTATTAAACCAGTTTGGTGTTTTATATATTCCATTGGGATATATATATTTATATTTTTTTTGATAAACCAGATATTGGTTTTTTTTGTGTGTTTGGAATTTTTTAAAAATTTTTATTTAATAATGTATACAATCAGGAGGTTCCAGGGGTTGAGAAGGAGGTGTCGGCCAGGGGGGTGTGAGCCGTGGATGAATGAGGTGGATGAAAGAGCGAATGTGGAGAGAAAGGAGAGAATGGTTGAGGCGAGGAATGTGGTGGATGTAATAATAAATGTGGTTTTGAATGAGGTGAAAAATGAAATATATTTGGAAATTATGGATGATATTTATGGAGAACGGTATGATAAGTTATTGAGTGATCTGATTCGTGAAATAGTGAATGAGGAAGTGAATCGGGTGAATGAGGAAGCGGATGAGATGGATGAAGTGACTGAGGAAGTGAATGTGGGCTGGAGAGAGAAGGAGGATCTCCAGAAACAGGAGCTCACACCTGAAGAGAAAGGAGAGGAGGAAGAAGGCGAAGGAGAGTCGCTTGGTCGTGGAGCTGGGAGCTTCCTCGACCAAGAGTACTCAAATAGAGGAGCTGGTTGAGGTGGTTCCCACCTCACCGATCATGCGACAGGTAGAGGAGTGGTCTGGTCCACAGGAGGCCCCTGTTCCTCATTGTATAATTAATTGAAATTAATTATTTTTTGCTTGTTTGAAAAAAAACCGTTTTGGGACAGCAATTTTTTTTGGAGATTGTTTTTTTGTGCTGTCATTTTGAATTTGTTTTGTACATATTGTACATATTTGTAAATACTTTTGTAAATAATTTTCTTTTGTATATAGTTCATATATCTTTTTGTATATAATCGTGTACATATTTTGGAATGACATTGTACATATTTTGTAAATATTTTTTGGTACTGTCAATGTACAGTCTTGTACATAGTTGTAAATAGGTTATTGTATACAAATACAAGTACAATGGTTCGTTGAATTCGCTCAATGAACATGATATGGGTGTGTGCAGGATATATTTTTTGTATTTTCAATTTTTTATTGGTGATTAATTTTTTTTTGTATTTCTTTTGGAAAACCAATTATTGGTGTTTTTATATATATATATGGTATTGTATTAGGTTTAATTAATATCTCTTTCTCAGCGGTAGGCCTAACAAGCCATCCATGGGGCTTATCCCCTTAACATTGATGTCGTTCTTAGATCGCCTATGGCCATCGGGGTTATGCGATCGAAGAAAATTGGTTTCTTCTCTTCATTCGGCGAGGAAGTTCTCAGGGACGAGGAGTGGTGTTGCTGTGTTTGTACTTAGGTGCAAACCAGTAGTACCATTCCTTGCTCAGAGGCTTCTTCGGTGTAATGAAGAGAAGAATGTAACGATCGCAATAATCGCAAAACAATAATAAAACCAAATTCATCTTCGTTTTCAATTCAATAAAAATGTATTTCATTAGTTTCCGTTCATTTTTACATTAATAATAATTTTAAAATTTTCTAAAACTTAACTGCTAGTTAAATTTTGAATATACTATAAAAAGCAAACGAACGTACTCAATTTTATTTCCAATTCTAGCGAACAGATGTCGTTGTCGTTATTAATCTTTACTGAATTTTCGATGTTACCCGATTTATTTTGACATCGGAAGATGTAACAAACGAAAACACATTTTTTTTCTGATAGATTTAAATGTTAATTTTTTAAACATTCATTCTATTTTTATACTTTTAAACGGAAACATTTAAACTTTAAGTGTTAATTTGTTGAAAAAAAAAGAATTAAACATTTCTTATATAAAATAATAGATAATGAAATAATTTGTTAAAAAGAATGTCGTAATGGTGACAGAAAAAAATCCATTTGCAAAGAAACATTGTATATTTCTTTCATTAAAAACGTGTCAATCAATATTTAATCTTAAAATATAAAATTCACCAAATCTTTTTTTGATATTGAAATAAATACTGAAACTAAAACAAAATTCTAAGTTTTGTTCTTGCAGTGAAGTAGATGGTGTTTGGTTTCAGAAAAGAAAGGAATGTGAGTTATACATTTCTTGGGTGCATAATTTCATCTAACACGATAAGAAATCATCTCTATTGAATACCAAGGAACACAATTAAGCATCTTGTCTGGTATTTCTTCAGTTGGAAAACCATAATATTGATCAAAATCAACGAAAATAACAAAAAAATTATATATATATACTTTTGGAAATCAGGAAAAATGTTACCTTCCTTTATTGAATGTAGTAGTTTCCGGCTTTATACAACCACCACAATCTGACTAAGGATATTGTTTTGGGATTTCATGGTGCAGCGGAACATATATTTTCAAGTGTGTGATTTTCCTAGGTTAGAAATAAAAGGGAAATACGAACGGGTACGATCCAGCTATCAACACCGGATGAAATCAAGGTACAACCTTTGACTATTTTATTTTTATTTATATATTATTGTAATTAGTAATAGTATCTAGTGTGATATGTCAGGCTAGGCCAAGTAAAATAAGAGATTCCGAATTTCAGTTTCGCCGAGGGGAGGAATAACTTTCAGTAAAATTTTGTTTTCCAAAAGGTTTATGTGTATTGTTACTATTATAACTAAAACAATTTGTGTTAAAAGTCCAAGTGGCTCAGAAAAAGGGCTACAACAAACGTGGCGCCTAAACAGGGACCCTTTAGGTTTTTTGCTTTGTAGTATAACCGAAATTACGGTTAATTTGATATAATATTGATTTATAGAACCAGTTCTGGCTGAGTTATTTATTATTTTTATTGCTGGGCGTTGGCAAGCCGGTTTTTTGGTAATAATATTTTTGGAACATCATATATTATTGTTTTTGAAAATAAAAATTGGTTATATAAATTTTTTGGATAACCAGTATTGGTTTTTTTTGTGGTTATATAAATTTGTGGGAAACCAGTTATTGGTTTTAATATTCTAATAAAAACATTTGGATTTGTTTTAATTTTTTTTTGAATTCTTGAGAAATAAGAATATGTATTGTAAAAGACAACAGGGGCAGAGGAGCTTCAATGGTGAAGACGTGGTAGCGGTTCGGTCCCTCTTCAACGGGGTCCAAATTATAAGAAGGGGAAATAGGGAGGAAGAGGTAGGACGGGTCTACAGACCTGTTCTACAGAGAACGAGACCTGGGGATCGAGGTGAGCCAGATCCACATTCGGAACAGATAGTTGGAGACCTCCTGGAACAGCTGATCCAGGATCTCCCTCTGTCAGAGCCGAATGTGGGCTGGCGTGAAAGGAGGAGGATCTCCAGGAATAGGAAATCGACCTTGAAGAAGAGGGAAAGGAATAAGAAGAGGAAGGAAGAGAGTCGCTTGGTCGTGGAGATGGGGTCTTCCTCGACCAAGGATACTCAAGTGGTTGAGGTGGCCGAGGAGGTCTCCATCTCACCGACCACGCGACAGGTAGAGGAGTGGAGTGGACCACAGGAGGCTCCTGTTCCTGGTTGTTGGATAAGCTAAGCTTATGCATTGTTTTTTGTTTGTTTGAAAAAAAAACCGTTTTGGGACAGCAATTTTTTTTTGGAGATTGTTTTTTTTGTGCTGTCATTGGAATTTGTTTTTGTACATATTGTACATATTTTTGTAAATAATTTTCTTTTGTATATAATCGTGTACATATTTTGGATTCGTTTTGTACACATTGTACATATTTTGTAAATATTTTTTGGTACTGTCAATGTACAGTCTTGTACATAGTTGTAAATAGGTTATTGTATACAAATACAAGTACAATGGTTCGTTGAATTCGCTCATTGAACATGATATGGGTGGGTGCAGGATATATTTTTTGTATTTTCAATTTTTCTTGGTGATTAATTTTTTTTTTTTTCTCGTTTTGAATTTCTTTTGGAAAACCAATTATTGGTGTTTTTATATATATATATGGTATTGTACTAGGTTATAATTAATATCTTTTCCCAGCGGTAGGCCTAAAAAGCCATCCATAGAGCTTCACTCTTTAACATTGATGTCGTTCTTAGATCGCCTATGGCCATCGGGGTTATGCGATCGAAGAACATTGGTTTCTTCTCTTCATTCGGCGAGGAAGTCCTCAGGGACGAGGAGTGGTGTTGCTGTGTTTGTACTTAGGTGCAAACCAGTAGTACCATTCTTTGCTCAGAGGCTTCTTCGGTGTAATGAAGAGAAGAACCAATTGTACTTTTGCTTTCAGGATCAGAGGCTTCACCTCATACAAATTCAAAAAACTTTTCCATTTTTCCATTTAGTTTTTCAATAGACAATTTTTCATAGAGTTTAGGTTTTGAGGTATGGTGCTCGGGAGCGTTCTACAACTTTCGCATTAGGTTTAGTTGTAATTTATTCGTAGGTTAAACAAGCACAACTGGGTCAGTAGAAATGGACCTAGTGTCTAATCGTGACAGTTGTGATTGTTTTATTAGGTTGGGGAGAATCTGTTCTGTAGAATCTGGTCGTTAGGGGCTTTTCTAGTCAGTTCTCACATGCATGGTTGGAGTGGGCTCGCGAACGCGATATTTCAAATTTAAATGAAATGGATATTGTACCATACTTACTTTTTAAATTGTCTCCAGACGAATCTTGATTTTGGGAATCTCTTATATTATTAAATAAAAATAAAATAAATCAAACAAATTTTTCAAAAATTAAATAAATAAAATTTTTTATTAAATAAAGTAAATTTTCGTAATTAAATAGTTTTAGGTAAATGAATAATTTTTTTTAGAATCTAAATAATTTTAGGTAGCTAAATAAATAAATTTTCTTAATTAAGCTTTACGTCAAGATATAAATAAATATTCTTTGTTTTTTAAAAAAATAAATAAATATTTCAAAGTTAAGACGGTGCATCCAATAAATAAACATTCTTTTGAATATTTTTTATTTTTCAATTTTTTTTAAAAATAAATAAATATTTTTAGGGGTGCTATCGTCAATAACTAATTTTAGGTATATATATATATATTTCAGTATATCTGAAATTGAATAAATAAATTATATTTTTACATATACAATATTACAATATTTTGGGAACTTTTGTAAAAGATTCAGCAAAGATTAGCGGCGACAGCGGTTTTTTTTTGTTCTTGTACAAGGGTGTTTTTACAAAAGGTTTTTGTGTTTTTTTTTGAATTGGGGCGTTCGTTGTTTTTTTTTTCTCATTTCTTTGCGTTTTACAACTTCCATCGGACGAGTTTTTCCGGGCGAATTAACTCCACCTTTTTTCTAGTTGGAATTGGTTTTATTATTGGTTTTGACGTTTTTTATTGTGAATTCCGGATTCTATAAATTTTACCATCAAAATGTCAAGTCAAATAGACATTGACCATCCATTTTATGGATTGGAACCCAGCGAACTGCAAATTGAATGTCTGGTTCGAGGTGTGGATTTCAGAGGGGTCAACTGGGCAGAGGAACTTCGAAACCACGCGGTACAAGGTTCAGTTCCATTAACGGTATCTCACGCGAGAGATTTGGTAGCTGAGTCTCAAATGGTGGTGCAGGCAGCACAACTAATTGTGAATCAGATACGTAGACTTCAGCCACCGATTAATCAGCCATTCTTAGATGGTCTGGCTAATCGTGTGTTGCACTATACAGGGAGGATGAATAGGTTGGGTTCTCGCGATGATTTGCAAGAAGCCCGCACCTACGCTATCTCCCAATTGTCACGCGCTTGGGATATAATAAGATCGTTGTCGACACGTCCAGTTATGCAGAGTAAACCAGGAGGATCATCTGTACCATCCGAATCGCCTGCGTTTCAGCCAGAGGAGAGATCCACTCCAATACCAGTACAGCCAATGACTAATACGATACACAGTTTAAATCGTGGGTATCAGCAACAACAAAGACGGGCAGAACAATTACCACCATCGTATTTTCAACAATCAGGTTTAAGAGTGGAGGACTTCGCATTACCACAACTGGGTTCATCGTTCCAAGCTGAACAAAGATACATCAATCCGGCATTGGTACAGCAGCCTCTGAATTATCAACCGATACCACAGGAGCAGTTGCAACAATTTCAAACAAATTATCCACAAGCTCCATTAACAGCACCACCACCATACAACCCACTTCCTCAGGTATCTCGTGTCGCGGCTCCAGCATTGTCACCGGGAGCATACCGAGAGGTACGTAGGAACAATTTGAGTCGTTATGACTCAAATTGGGTTCCGAACTTCACAGGGGATGGTCACTCTCCTGATGTTCATGAGTTTATCCATCGAGTGGAGGCGGCTGCAAGGAGGGACCGTGTGTCCTGGGACGACCTGAGGTCGATCGTTCCACGGTACCTCAAGGCAGCTGCCGATAGATATTATTTGAATTTAACTCATGAATATGAGGAAGTGACCTACTCAGTGCTTAGGGAAGGACTCCTACGCACCTTCGGTACGCTCACCGATGATAAAGCGGTATTACGTGTTCTTTTGAACCGTAAACAGAAAGTCAAAGAGAGCGTTTATGAGTATTTAGTTGAAGTGGGTTCGTTAAATCGGAGATTAGTTCGACCATTTGCTGCAGCTGAATTATTAGAAATCGCTAGGGAAGGACTGAGTGTAGAACTGAAAAACGCTACACTTGCAGCAACAATCACAACTATGGACGAGCTTCGGACATTGTGTCAGAAGTTCGAACGTTTGTGGTCTACACCAGTCCCAACCAGAATGGCAAACTTAAGGATTAGCGAACTACAGCAAATGGACGACTATGAATCAGAAATAGATCCGGAACAAGAGGGATATATTGAAGCTGTGGATACACAACCTAGAAGAATTCTGCAACGACCTGTGATATCATCTGGTAATACTAATCAACCTGGTCCATCAATGTCCAGACAACCAATTGTCTGTTTTAGATGCGGGGTAAATGGACATCGAGCTCCGGATTGTTCTAAAAACAGAATAAAACTGTATTGCTGGAAGTGCAACAAACCTGACGTAATTTACGCAAATTGTTCATATTGTCACCCGTCGGTAAACTTCCGTCCGAGAGTACATGCTTCGGGGATGGTACCCTCGGTTCAACATCCAATGAGCCCGAAGAAAACGACGAGAGATGTAGCAACGCAGGACGATCGATCACCACTCAGGAAACCAGAATAAAATCACCTAGTACATTTAATTTCCCATCATTACATCACACATATTTTAGACGTCTTGAACGCAACATTAGATATTGGAGGATGAGGAAATTATTTCGTAAAGCTTGTATTTCATCTATCCTTTCAGAAACGAAGGATCCTCGGCCGCGACTAACAATAAAAATTTTGGACAAACATATTTCAGGTCTATTGGATAGTGGAGCGTCAATCACAATACTCGGAAGGAATTCCTTGGATTTATTGGAATCATCAGGTACAACTTACCGTAAGTACACTTCGTGTATTCGTACGGCAGATGGTACTGCAAATAAAATTTTGGGTTACATCGAAATTCCAATAACTGTGAATGGCTCCACTAAACCAATGCGGTTCCATATAGTCCCTGGATTACGAGAAGAGCTCTACCTGGGCATAGATTTCTGGGAGAAATTCGGTATTGTTCCTTCTTTTGTTAGTGAACTGACTCGCACAGAGCTACAAACTTTTAATACACATAACCTCACCACTGATCAGCAACATCAACTGGATATGATCAAGGATTCTTTCCCGTCATTTGAAGTGTCTGGGCTCGGAAAGACTTCTTTGGTTGAACATGTCATCGATGTTGGTGATAGTGCACCTGTTAAACAGAGGCACTATCCCACATCGCCGGCTGTTCAACTAAAGGTCTATGCCGAACTTGACCGAATGCTTCAAATGGGCGTGATCGAAGAGAGTAACAGTTCTTGGTGCTCGCCAGTGGTTTTGGTACAAAAAGAATCTGGTAAAAACAGATTATGTATTGATAGCCGTCGTGTCAATTCACTGACGAAAAAGGACGCTTACCCACTTCCCTTGATTGATGGCTTACTAGGTCGTCTAAATAGCACAAAGTACATTTCCAGTATTGATCTCAAAGATGCTTTCTGGCAGATTCCTCTGGCAGAAGCATCTAGAGACAAGACAGCCTTCACAGTGCCTGGTCGTCCATTGTATCAATTCCGGGTTATGCCCTTTGGATTGTGCAATGCTCCCCAGACAATGTGTCGGCTGATGCACAAAGTGATACCACATCAATATCACGAAAATGTCTTTGTTTATTTAGATGATCTATTGGTAGTCTCTTCCACGTTCCAGGAACATATGGAATTGCTGTCCAAAGTCTCTTCATTGTTAAGAGCGGCTGGGTTAACCATAAACCTCAAGAAAAGTAAATTTGTTCTGAGAGAGGTGAAATACTTGGGATTTTTGGTTGGTGAAGATGGTCTACGAACTGACCCTGACAAAGTAAGAGCTGTAGCAGAGTACCCAGCTCCATCTACAGTAAAACAAATACGACGTCTTTTAGGAATGGCTGGTTGGTACCAACGTTTCATACCAAACTATGCAAGCGTGGTATCACCAATTACAGATTTATTAAAAAAGAGCTCGGGAAAATTGAAATGGACATTAGAAGCTCAAGCTGCTTTCGAAAATTTAAAACGATTGCTGACTACAGCACCAGTATTAATTGACCCTGATTATAATAAAGAGTTCTTTATTAGATGCGATGCGAGTCTGACAGGGATAGGTAGTGTGTTGTATCAGATTGATACTGACGGACAAGAGTGTCCGATAGCCTTCATGTCGAAGAAACTTAACAAAGCTCAGAGAAATTACTCAGTTTCTGAGCTTGAATGTCTTGCGGCAATTCTGAGTGTGAAGAAATTCAGGGGCTATGTTGAAGGTCACCGATTTACAATTGTGACTGATCACTCAAGTCTGAAGTGGCTTATGTCACAGAAAGACTTGAGTGGCCGTCTGGCTAGGTGGAGCCTAAAACTCCAACATATGGATTTTACCATTGTCCACCAAAAAGGTACCCAAAATATAGTCCCTGATGCTCTATCTCGTCTTTATGACGATACACACGAGGAATTGACGGAAGCATTAACACATCACATTAACGACATCAAAATCGACAATGAAGGTTATCGGCACAAGGAATATACGGATATGATAGCTAAAGTTCAATCATCTCCTAAGGACTTTCCATCTGTTAAAGTCGTGGATGATAAGCTATACATACGTATTGAGCCAAGATCTGATACAATACCCAACGATGTTCCTGTGTGGAAACTCTGGGTACCAAAACCGATGACTTCAAACATGATTCAGAGACATCATGATGATAGTACTGCTGCTCATGGAGGTGTTAAAAAGACTTTAGAATTACTTCGACGTCTTTATTATTGGCCGGGCATGGCGTCACAGGTACACAACTATGTTGTGTCCTGCGACACATGTAAACAAACAAAAGCCACGAATCAGATATTGCGTCCTCCGATGCAATATCAATTCGAAACAGCACGTCCATGGCAGAGAGTCTATATAGATTTTTTGGGACCGTATCCTCGTTCTACACTTGGGAATACGGTGTTATTGATAGTTCTGGATCATGCTACGAAGTTTGTACTACTGAAACCACTTAGAAACGCAACTTCACCGAAGGTGAATGCTTTTCTAAGGAATGAAGTGTTTCTTACATATGGGGTACCAGAGTTTCTGCACAGTGACAATGGCAAACAGTTCACTAGTAGGAACTTTCAAAGTCTTTTGTCAGATTTCGGCATTAAACACATTAGGACCGGTGTCTATAGTCCTCAAAGTAACGCGTCAGAGCGGGTCAATAGGTCAGTTTTAGCAGCAATTCGAGCGTTCATTAAAGGTCAACACACCAAGTGGGATTCACAAATTGGTGAAATCGCATATGCACTGCGGGCTGCAGTACATTCTGCTACCAAGTACTCACCGTACTATTTATTATTTGGTCAACATCCAATCTCGGATGGAAATACTTACCATTTGTTGAGATCACTACACAAGCTTGGTGAAGATGCTGGTGAGGAAATGGAACGCACTGATCATTTGACTCTGCTTAGGAACCGGGTTCAACAAAATTTAAAAGCAGCCTTCAAAAAATCGCAACATCAGTACAACCTGCGATCTAAACTACGGACTTTTCAACCACAACAACGTGTGTTTGTACGGCAACATCATTTGAGTGACGCTACCAAAAAGTTCTCGGCAAAATTGGCTCCAAAGTTCTTACCTGCAATGATTAAGACTAAGATTGGAAATGTACTCTACGAGTGCACAGATATGAGCGGTAAGAATCTTGGAGTCCATCACGCGAAAGACATCAGGGAATGATGTCTTTTCGTTAGGTAGGGTTGTTCCTCTGGCTGATTGTCGTCTCTGGGGTTCACATCTTCAGGTCATACTTACTGGTTGTATCGGGGTGTCCATGGTGCTGACGTTCGGATGGATGGTCGGTCTCAATGCTCAGTGAAGTTCTTAAGGACTTCATGAGTGTTGGAACCGGTCATCGGTCTTGACGCCAGTGACTGTGGGTATCTCGATCCCAGATACAGTTTAATAAGTGGAAGTAGTTCGGTGGTTTTCTGTCATGGAGGGGATGGCGACGTTTTTGTGATTTCAAGAGTAGAAATCTTGATTTTTACCTTGAATTCATGGTGTAACGATCGCAATAATCGCAAAACAATAATAAAACCAAATTCATCTTCGTTTTCAATTCAATAAAAATGTATTTCATTAGTTTCCGTTCATTTTTACATTAATAATAATTTTAAAATTTTCTAAAACTTAACTGCTAGTTAAATTTTGAATATACTATAAAAAGCAAACGAACGTACTCAATTTTATTTCCAATTCTAGCGAACAGATGTCGTTGTCGTTATTAATCTTTACTGAATTTTCGATGTTACCCGATTTATTTTGACATCGGAAGATGTAACAAACGAAAACACATTTTTTTTCTGATAGATTTAAATGTTAATTTTTTAAACATTCATTCTATTTTTATACTTTTAAACGGAAACATTTAAACTTTAAGTGTTAATTTGTTGAAAAAAAAAGAATTAAACATTTCTTATATAAAATAATAGATAATGAAATAATTTGTTAAAAAGAATGTCGTAATGGTGACAGAAAAAAATCCATTTGCAAAGAAACATTGTATATTTCTTTCATTAAAAACGTGTCAATCAATATTTAATCTTAAAATATAAAATTCACCAAATCTTTTTTTGATATTGAAATAAATACTGAAACTAAAACAAAATTCTAAGTTTTGTTCTTGCAGTGAAGTAGATGGTGTTTGGTTTCAGAAAAGAAAGGAATGTGAGTTATACATTTCTTGGGTGCATAATTTCATCTAACACGATAAGAAATCATCTCTATTGAATACCAAGGAACACAATTAAGCATCTTGTCTGGTATTTCTTCAGTTGGAAAACCATAATATTGATCAAAATCAACGAAAATAACAAAAAAATTATATATATATACTTTTGGAAATCAGGAAAAATGTTACCTTCCTTTATTGAATGTAGTAGTTTCCGGCTTTATACAACCACCACAATCTGACTAAGGATATTGTTTTGGGATTTCATGGTGCAGCGGAACATATATTTTCAAGTGTGTGATTTTCCTAGGTTAGAAATAAAAGGGAAATACGAACGGGTACGATCCAGCTATCAACACCGGATGAAATCAAGGTACAACCTTTGACTATTTTATTTTTATTTATATATTATTGTAATTAGTAATAGTATCTAGTGTGATATGTCAGGCTAGGCCAAGTAAAATAAGAGATTCCGAATTTCAGTTTCGCCGAGGGGAGGAATAACTTTCAGTAAAATTTTGTTTTCCAAAAGGTTTATGTGTATTGTTACTATTATAACTAAAACAATTTGTGTTAAAAGTCCAAGTGGCTCAGAAAAAGGGCTACAACAAGAACCAATTATACTTTGCTTTCAGGATCAGAGGCTTCACCTCATACAAATTCAAAAACTTTTCCATTTTTCCATTTAGCTTTACAATAGACAGTTTTTCATAGAGTTTAGGTTTTGAAGTCTGGTGCTCGGGAGCGTTCTTCAACTTTCGCATTAGGTTTAGTTGTAATTTATTTGTAGGTTAAACAAGCACAACTGGGTCAGTGGAAGTGGACCTGAGGTCTAATCGTGACAGTTGTGAATGTTTTATTAGGTTGGGGAGAATCTGTTCTGTAGAATCTGGTCGTTAGGGGCTTTTCTGGTCGGTTCTCACATGCATTGTTGGAGTGGGCTCGCGAACGCGATATTTCAAATTTAAATGAAATGGATATTGTAACCATACTTACTTTTTAAATTGTCTCCAGACGAATCTTGACTTTGGGAATCTCTTATCTAATTATTAAATAAAAATAAAAATAAAATAAATCAAACAAATTTTTCAAAAATTAAATAAATAAAATTTTTTATTTAATAAAGTAAATTTTCGTAATTAAATAATTTTAGGTAAATAAATAATTTTTTTAGAATCTAAATAATTTTAGGTAGCTAAATAAATAAATTTTCTTAATTAAGCTTTACGTCAAGATATAAATAAATATTCTTTGTTTTTTTAAAAAATAAATAAATATTTCAAAGTTAAGACGGTGCATCCGATAAATAAACATTCTTTTGAATATTTTTTATTTTTCAATTTTTTTTTAAAAATAAATAAATATTTTTAGGGGTGCTATCGTCAATAAATAATTTTAGGTATATAATTAATTCTGAAATTTCAGCATATCTGAAATTAAAATAAATAAATTATATTTTTATATACAATATTTTAGGAATTTTTGTGAAAGATTCAGCAAAGATTGGGTACGACAGTGGTTTTTTTTGTTCCTTTACAAAGGGTGTTTTTACAAAAAGGTTTTTGTGTTTTTTTTTTGAATTGGGGCGTTCGTTGTTTTTTTTTCTCATTTCTTTGCGTTTTACAACTTCCATCGGACGAATTTTTCCGGGCGAATTAACTCCACCTTTTTTCTAGTTGGAATTGGTTTTATTATTGGTGTTGACGTTTTTTTATTGTGAATTCTGGATTTTATAAATTTTACCATCAAAATGTCAAGTCACATTGGCGTGGACCATCCGTTCTATGGTTTGGAATCCAGTGAACTGCAGATCGAATGTCTGGTTCGGGGTGTGGATTTTAGAGGGGTCAATTGGGCAGAGGAACTGCGAAACCACGTAAATCATGGTGCAGTTCCAGTAACGGTATCTCATGCGAGAGACTTGGTAGCTGAGTCTCAAACGGTGGTGCAGGCAGCACAAGTTGTTTTAGATCAGGTACGTCGACTTCAACCACCGGTTAATCAGATCTTCTTAGATGGTTTGGCGAATCGAGTGTTGCATTATACAGGTAGGATGAATAGGTTGGGTCCTCGCAATGACTTGCAAGAAGCCCGCACCTACGCTATCTCGCAATTGTCACGCGCTTGGGATATAATAGGATCACTGTCAACACGTCCAATTATACAAAATAAACCAGGAGTATCATCTGCTCCATCTGCTTCACCTGCTTTTCGACCAGGTGAGAGATCCACACCGATCCCAGTACAGCCAATAACTGAGGCAATAAATAGTCTGAATCGTACAGACCATCAACAACAGAGACGGTCGGATCAATTACCACCGGCTTATTTTCAGCAATCAGGTTTGAGAGCAGAGGACCTTGCAATACCACTATTGGGTCCATCTTTCCAAGCTGAACACATACACAACAATCCAGCATTGGTACAACAACAATCATTAAATTATCCACAAGCTCCACTAACAGCACCACCGCCATACAACCAACCTCCTCAGGTATGGCGTGACGCGGCTCCAGCGTTAGCACCAGTGGAGTACCGAGGGGTTCGTGGGAACAATTTGAGTCGTTATGACTCAAATTGGGTTCCAACCTTCACAGGAGATGGTCACTCTCCTGATGTTCATGAGTTCGTTCACAGAGTTGAGGCGGCCGCCAGGAGGGACCGTGTGAACTGGGACGACCTTAGGTCTATCGTTCCACGGTATCTCAAGGGGGCTGCCGACAGATACTATTTGAACTTAACTCATGAATATGAGGTGGTGACCTATCCAGTGCTAAGGGAGGGACTCCTACAAACCTTCGGTACGCTCACTGATGATAAGGCGATCTTGCGCGTTCTTCTGAACCGCAAACAAAAGTCAAAGGAGAGCGTATACGAATATCTGGTGGAGATTGGTTCGTTAAACCGTCGCTTAGCACGTCCATTTGCTGACCGAGAAATGCTAGAGATTGCTCGGGAGGGACTGAGTGTGGAGCTCAAAAATGCTACACTTGCAGCAACAATACATTCTATTGATGAACTTCGGACTTTATGTCAGAAGTTTGAACGTTTGTGGTCCACACCAGTTCCAACCAGAACATCAAATTTAAGAATTAGCGAGGTACACCCAAGTAGCATTTTTGCTGTAGATTTTGCAATTATAACAGCCAAATGTTCTATAATCCCTCTATAGATATGGTTAATGTAGGAAAAAAAATTATACAAGTAAAAAAACTCGATAATATGCTTTAAAAGTATTCTTCTGAGTAAGTAATACAACATTAATAGAAGCAAAAATTGTCGTAGAAAAGAATGATATTGTTTATGTTATAAACATTTATAACACATTTTATAAGAAGATTTAACCGAAAAGCTTCTGTAAGCCCCGAATAACAATTTCAACCAGGAGTTAAAGAGGTTGATTGCGAAAAAACGTTCAAACATATTCTTAAAATAATTTTAACGAGTATAAGTGTCTAGATAAGCCATGATGAAAGGTGAAAGTAAATATGTCGTTTTCTTCATACTGTGTATTACTTATTCTACTATTAATCAGCATTATAGTGCAGTCCGATTTTAAATTGCGTTTTAAGTTTTTAAATAAAAAATGTTATAGCTTAAACAATAAAGTTATTAAATGGTTAAATGATAAACAGTGATTTAAGTTTAAAAATAACTATGTTCGAAATAGGATACAAGAAATTAGTGTTTGTAATTAATTTATTAATTAAATAAATAAATAATACAGAATGCAAAAAATTTTACTTTCTATTTACAGGATGTTATGAAAGTGATTTTAAGGAACATATAATAACGGCCCTGATACGGTGCCACGTATAATCACTGGACCTTTACTACTAATATAAAAAATAGAATTTGCGCGGGATACAGCTTATCCCCACACGAATCTTGAGATTGGGAATCTCTCACTATTTTTGTCCCAAATTTACTCTAACATTCTAAAAGGGATAATTAAATTAAAATTAATATACATATTTATAGTAAATACCTTAAGTTATTTTTGTTGATTGATGTCATCAATATTCGGTTGTTCTAAGTTATTTCTTTGATTTTCCAATATCATTTCTTCCTTATGTTCTGTCAAATTGTAATATTTCCATATTCTTTTTGTCTTCAATTTTTCGTTTGTAATAAAACCTTATTTTTACTATTATAGTAATTAATACTACAGCGAAAAAGTTTGTAAATTTTATTTTAATTTAAATCGTATTCCATTAGTTTTTCACATCAATAACAAAATAATAATTTGTTTTTATAATTTTTGACACAATTTTTTTATAATCAATTCAATCTTTGGTTCACGTTTATAATAGAAACACTTTTGTTTGAACACATATTTGAGTTTTTAAAATTCAAATCAATTAAACTTGAATATGATATATTAAACACAGCAAATTATTTTAATATTTATTTATTTATTCGCTATTTTTACTTACGGACGTTTTCTTACAATTTTATTGTTTTGAAGCAGAAAATGGAATGAATGATTTTTCCAAATTAAAAATTGCAAAAATGTGATTTTGCTTTTGACCTCTTCTAATCAATCGTGTAATATTCGAAATTCAGCAAATGATTAACAACGACGTCTGTTCATTAGCATTGGAAATAAAAATTTAGTACGTTCGTTTGCTTTTTATAGTATATTCAAAATTTAACTAGCAGTTAAGTTTTAGAAAATTTTAAAATTATTATTAATGTAAAAATGAACGGAAACTAATGAAATGCATTTTTATTGAATTGAAAACGAAGATGAATTTGGTTTTATTATTGTTTTGCGATTATTGCGATCGTTACACCATGAATTCAAGGTAGAAACCAAGATTTCTACTCTTGAAATCACAAAAACGTCGCCATCCCCTCCATGACAGAAACCACCAAAGCACTATTAAACTTAAACTAATAATAGAAATTCTAATAACTAATAAAAAAAATTATAATAACTAAGTAATATTAAATATAACACCTATTTAAATTCTAAAAACCGAGAATTAAATTTATAACTATAATAACTAATGATTAAGAATAGATGTTTAATTTATGACAACTAATGATTCTAACACTAAATTTAATTTTATAAAAAAAATATATTGAAAAACTTAGGCTTGGTATATAGGAAACAGACGCTAGAGATTTCGATGGTAAAACCCGCAAAATCATGACTCGCAATCACCAACAATAGTAAAACCAACTCTCAACAAAAAAAAAAAATGTAGTTAGTACGATGGAAAAATGAAAACAATGAAAAACGCAAAACGAAAAAAAACAACGAACGCCCCAAAAAAAAATTTGTAAAAACAAACTTGTACAAGAACAAAAAAAACCGCTGTCGCCGCTAATCTTTACTGAATCTTTTACAAAAGATTCCTAAAACATTATATATGTAAAAGTATAATCTATTTATTTAATTTCAGATATACTGAAATAATTATATATACCTAAAATTAGTTATTGACGATAGCACCCCTAAAATATATTTATTTATTTTTTAAAAAAAATTGAAAAATAAAAAATATTCAGAAAGGATGTTTATTTATTGGATGCACCGTCCTAGCTCAAAATATTGATTTATTTTTAAAAAAAATAAAAATATTTATTTATATCTTGATGTCTTGCTTATTAAGAAAATTTATTTATTTAGCTACCTAAAATTAACTTAAATTTAAAAAAAATTATTTATTTAATAAAAATTTTATTTAATTAATTTTCAAAAAATTTGTTTTATTTATTTTATTTTTTTATTTAATATAATAAGAGATTCCAAAAATCAAGATTCGTCTGGAGACAATTTAAAAAGTAAGTATGGCTACAATATCCATATTGTTCAAATTCAAAATATCGCGTTCGCGAGCCCACTCCAACCATGCATGTGAGAACCTACTGGAAAAGCCCCTAACGACCAGATTCTACAGAACAGATTCTCCCCAACCTAATAAAACAATCACAACTGTCACGATTAGACACTAGGTCCATTTCTACTGACCCAGTTGTGCTTGTTTAACCTACAAATAAATTACAACTAAACCTAATGCGAAAGTTGAAGAACGCTCCCGAGCACCAGACTTCAAACCCTAAACTCTATGAAAATTGTTCTATTGCAAGCTAAATGGAAAAAATGTAAAAGTTTTTGAATTTGTATGAGGTGAAGCCTCTGATCCTGAAAGCAAAAGTATAATTGGTCCTTCTCTTCATTACACCGAAGAAGCCTCTGAGCAAGGAATGGTACTACTGGTTTGCACCTAAGTACAAACACAGCAACACCACTCCTCGTCTCTGAGAACCTCCTCGCCGAATAAAGAGAAGAAACCAATGTTCTTCGATCGCATAACCCCGGTGGCCATAGGCGATCTAAGAACGACATCAACGTTAAAGAGTGAAGCTCTATGGATGGCTTTTTAGGCCTACCGCTGAGAAAAGTGAATCAATAAACCTAAATAATATATAACTTATCCATAATCCAAACAATTTCTTGTTTAAAAATGCTAAATCGAAACATGAAATACATAATATGTGTTAATAAAGTTTTACATGAAATTAATTAAATTTAATCTTCAGACCAAATAATAAATTGGTAATTTAAAAAAAAAATTACGATTATTTTAAATTCAAAACTAAGCTTACTAATTTTTAAGTTATTAACTCTGATATATTTGTTTAGGTTAAATCTTTCATCGCTTTATTTATTGTATTCAAAACAAAAATAAATGTTAGCTAAAAATAATTATTTCTATATTTATCTTATTTTTTTAAATTAATCGCAATAAAAATAATTTTAAAAATGGTAACTAAAATGGACTCATACGAGATATGTATACCTACGTCAGCGGATCAATATGATGACAAATGTGAAGATATTGATCTGGATCCGGCTCACTCTATAAAGCTAATGGGAATTAATTATTTTCAATGTACTTCCATAAACATAGACCAATAATACTTTGATAGTAGTGACGAAAGATTTAAACTTATATAAAATTGTTGAAAAACTGTTTGGTCAATGTTAACCTTTATTACGTCAATAACATCCTAAAACTCACAAAAACATGACTTAACCACAAAAAATTCTTTCACCAAACGAATTGTGTTGCAATAGGAAACCTACCTAGACTTCCAGGTTTGACATAAATTACTTTGTATATATATATGAGATACACAAAATAATTCATGTACAAATCATAAAATCTAATAAGGCGTACTGCAATAGAAGTCGTTTTGGCCAAAAATGAACATTATATTAGCCAAAATAAAAATATTTCAACATTTCCGTACAAGTTCAAAAGTTTATAGAACTGTAATGAGACATGTTCTATTGACATCCATTCCATAGTGTGAATAATACATAAATCAATACCTCGAAATTGTAACTCACATTAAACCAATGACGAATATGGGGATCGCGTATGAGTGCATTGAAAAAAGCCAGCTAAACACTTACTAAATCTAACCATAATCAAAAAACATACAATTAATTTCATATATAAATTAATTGCATCATCCAAAAATATGTACAATATATAAACAATTATATGTACAATATGTACATGGTAGCATAAAAAAATTTCAAAAAAAAACTGCTTCCCCAAAACGGTTTTCTTTTTTCCAAATAAAAAAAACAATTAGTATTACTAAAAGCAAATGACAGCACAAAAAACAATCTCCAAAAAAATTGCTGTCCCAAAACGGTTTTTTTCAAAATTAAAAAAAAAATTGTCTTAACTAATTATACAATGAGGAACAGGGGCCTCCTGTGGACCAGACCACTCATAATTGTATACATTCTTATCAAAATTCAAAATATGTAATTTCCTAATCAAAACCAAAACGAAACCAATAACTGGTTTATTTCAAGATAAACAAAAAGCTGATTGACAACCACGCCCAAACCGGTTGCCACCACCCTATTACCAAAAAAAAACCACAACTGGTTTATCCTAAAACTTACAAAGAGAAACGCGGAATTCTTTAAATTTTTGAAAATATAAATTTAGAGTACTTATGATAAATATACACATGAACACCCTAGAAACTAAACCTTTATTCTTCCCTCTAGCTTTTTAACAAAATTTAGCCAAATAAACCGACGCGAAAATAAACTATATATAGATATTAATTAATCTAAATTGAAATAATCAATTAATATATAAATATATAAAAATGTTCCACAAAAAAAAGTTTTTTTCAAAAAAAAAACCGGCTTGCCAACGCCCAGACTGGAAATTTCCCACCAAATAATATAACTGTAATTAAGCTAACGGGTCCCTGTTTCGGCGCCACGTTATAATAACGGCCCTGATACGGTGCCACGTATAATCACTGGACCTTTACTACTAATATAAAAAATAGAATTTGCGCGGGATACAGCTTATCCCCACACGAATCTTGAGATTGGGAATCTCTCACTATTTTTTTCCCAAATTTACTCTAACATTCTAAAAGGGATAATTAAATTAAAATTAATATACATATTTATAGTAAATACCTTAAGTTATTTTTGTTGATTGATGTCATCAATATTCGGTTGTTCTAAGTTATTTCTTTGATTTTCCAATATCATTTCTTCCTTATGTTCTGTCAAATTGTAATATTTCCATATTCTTTTTGTCTTCAATTTTTCGTTTGTAATAAAACCTTATTTTTACTATTATAGTAATTAATACTACAGCGAAAAAGTTTGTAAATTTTATTTTAATTTAAATCGTATTCCATTAGTTTTTCACATCAATAACAAAATAATAATTTGTTTTTATAATTTTTGACACAATTTTTTTATAATCAATTCAATCTTTGGTTCACGTTTATAATAGAAACACTTTTGTTTGAACACATATTTGAGTTTTTAAAATTCAAATCAATTAAACTTGAATATGATATATTAAACACAGCAAATTATTTTAATATTTATTTATTTATTCGCTATTTTTACTTACGGACGTTTTCTTACAATTTTATTGTTTTGAAGCAGAAAATGGAATGAATGATTTTTCCAAATTAAAAATTGCAAAAATGTGATTTTGCTTTTGACCTCTTCTAATCAATCGTGTAATATTCGAAATTCAGCAAATGATTAACAACGACGTCTGTTCATTAGCATTGGAAATAAAAATTTAGTACGTTCGTTTGCTTTTTATAGTATATTCAAAATTTAACTAGCAGTTAAGTTTTAGAAAATTTTAAAATTATTATTAATGTAAAAATGAACGGAAACTAATGAAATGCATTTTTATTGAATTGAAAACGAAGATGAATTTGGTTTTATTATTGTTTTGCGATTATTGCACGATTGATTAGAAGAGGTCAAAAGCAAAATCACATTTTTGCAATTTTTAATTTGGAAAAATCATTCATTCCATTTTCTGCTTCAAAACAATAAAATTGTAAGAAAACGTCCGTAAGTAAAAATAGCGAATAAATAAATAAATATTAAAATAATTTGCTGTGTTTAATATATCATATTCAAGTTTAATTGATTTGAATTTTAAAAACTCAAATATGTGTTCAAACAAAAGTGTTTCTATTATACACGTGAACCAAAGATTGAATTGATTATAAAAAAATTGTGTCAAAAATTATAAAAACAAATTATTATTTTGTTATTGATGTGAAAAACTAATGGAATACGATTTAAATTAAAATAAAATTTACAAACTTTTTCGCTGTAGTATTAATTACTATAATAGTAAAAATAAGGTTTTATTACAAACGAAAAATTGAAGACAAAAAGAATATGGAAATATTACAATTTGACAGAACATAAGGAAGAAATGATATTGGAAAATCAAAGAAATAACTTAGAACAACCGAATATTGATGACATCAATCAACAAAAATAACTTAAGGTATTTACTATAAATATGTATATTAATTTTAATTTAATTATCCCTTTTAGAATGTTAGAGTAAATTTGGGAAAAAAATAGTGAGAGATTCCCAATCTCAAGATTCGTGTGGGGATAAGCTGTATCCCGCGCAAATTCTATTTTTTATATTAGTAGTAAAGGACCAGTATTATAACGTGGCGCCGAAACAGGGACCCGTCAAGGTTAACGTAGCGCCGAACAAAAAGGGACCCGTTAGCTTAATTACAGTTATATTATTTGGTGGGAAATTTCCAGTCTGGGCGTTGGCAAGCCGGTTTTTTTTTTGAAAAAAACTTTTTTTTGTGGAACATTTTTATATATTTATATATTAATTGATTATTTCAATTTAGATTAATTAATATCTATATATAGTTTATTTTCGCGTCGGTTTATTTGGCTACATTTTCGGTACGTTATATTCAACCGATGTATACTTAAACTTAAGCCAGAATTAAGGGTATATTTTAACAACAAATATAAATTCATATTTCAATAAGTTGGAATTGCTTCGCTAATTTAGTTTCAGCATAATTAACGTTTAAATTTTAAGTTTCTTACACAAAAGAATTTCGTTGAAAATTGAATACGTGTTGTTCGTTTTTGGAGCTAAATCTATAGATTAACACTATGGCGTTTCAAATTATTAGACTTATAGTTTTAAAATGTATTTATAGAGCATATAAAAGAACGAGTTCGGCTTTTCTGTAAAAACTCATCTATAATTGCCATTAATTTTCAGCGCCATTATACTACTACTACTTAGATTAGAAAAAATTGATACAGATTTTTCCTTTCCAACCAAAGTTTTCTTTGGATTCAACAGGATTCAGTTCATGTGAATTAAATTGTTCAATTCAACAATTAATGAGAACCAGTTTCAATAAAAGCAGATTGGATGAGTAGATTGGATATATTGCAGACATATAACAGATTGGATGAGTAGAAAGGCGTTGAACTATCAATTATAAATATATAGAAATTAAATATATAGAAATAAATATATAGAAATTATAAATATATAGAAACTAATTATATATTAATATAAATATGTACTGACAAAATTTAAAATTTATAAAAAATTCAAACTTTAAATAAAATAAAAAAATTTATTATTTTTCGTATATCATTATTGTTCGAAATTGCAACTTTTCTTCTCTTTTTGGGGGATTTTATTTTCATCTATTGCTGCTGTATAGAATATTCCAAACTTTTTCTATAAATATTCTTAGAGTATAGCAAAGTAAATTATACAGGGATTAATGTAGTGCATTAGGTGTGATAAATCCTCGATAATATTGTGGGAACAAGTTTATACAAGCCGAAAAAATAATGTTGAGTAAGGTCTAATACAACATAATATTTTTCGCCCTTTTATATTCTATAAAGGTTGAATAGATGTTTTTGGCGATGCTCTAAATCGTAAATTCCTCGTTTAGGATACTTCATAAACGTTTATAGCATTTTTAAAGAAACCAAATTGCTACTTGGGCAACAAATGGATGATTATGAGGTGGATGCTGAAGCAGAACAACATGGATATATTGATGCGGTGGATTCAACACAGAGACGGATATTGCAGCGACCTAGCATAACATTTGACAACAGTCAACCTGGTCCATCAATATCCAGACAACCAATAGTATGTTTCAGATGTGGAGTAAACGGTCATCGAGCTCCTGATTGCTCTAAGAATCGGATAAAATTGCACTGCTGGAAATGTAACAAACCAGATGTGGTTTATGCAAATTGTTCATATTGTCACCCGTCGGTAAACTTCCGTCCGAGAGTACATGCTTCGGGGATGGTACCCTCGGTTCAACATCCAATGAGCCCGAAGAAAACGACGAGAGATGTAGCAACGCAGGACGATCGATCACCACTCAGGAAACCAGAATAAAATCACCTAGTACATTTAATTTCCCATCATTACATCACACGTATTTTAGACGTCTGGAACGTAACATCAGATATTGGAGGATGAGGAAATTATTTCGTAAAGCTTGTATTTCATCTATCCTTTCAGAAACAAAGGATCCTCGGCCGCGACTAGCAATAAAGATTTTGGACAAACATATTTCAGGACTATTGGATAGTGGAGCGTCAATCACAATACTTGGAAGAAATTCCTTGGAATTATTGGAAGCAGCAGGTACAACTTACCGTAAGTACACTTCGTGTATTCGTACGGCAGATGGTACTGCAAATAAAATTTTGGGTTACATCGAAATTCCAATAACTGTGAATGGCTCCACTAAACCAATGCGGTTCCATATAGTCCCTGGATTACGAGAAGAGCTCTACCTGGGCATAGATTTCTGGGAGAAATTCGGTATTGTTCCTTCTTTTGTTAGTGAACTGACTCGCACAGAGCTACAAAATTTTAATACACATAACCTCACCACTGACCAGCAACATGAACTGGATATGATCAAGGATTCTTTCCCGTCATTTGAAGTGTCTGGGCTCGGAAAGACTTCTTTGGTTGAACATGTCATCGATGTTGGTGATAGTGCACCTGTTAAACAGAGGCACTATCCCACATCGCCGGCTGTTCAACTAAAGGTTTATGCCGAACTCGACCGAATGCTTCAAATGGGCGTGATCGAAGAGAGTAACAGTTCTTGGTGCTCGCCAGTGGTCTTGGTACAAAAAGAATCTGGTAAAAACAGATTATGTATTGATAGCCGTCGTGTCAATTCACTAACTAAAAAGGACGCTTACCCACTTCCCTTGATTGATGGCTTACTAGGTCGTCTAAATAGCACAAAGTACATTTCCAGTATTGATCTCAAAGATGCTTTCTGGCAGATTCCTCTGGCAGAAGCATCTAGAGACAAGACAGCCTTCACAGTGCCTGGTCGTCCATTGTATCAATTCCGGGTTATGCCCTTTGGATTGTGCAATGCTCCCCAGACAATGTGTCGGCTAATGCACAAAGTGATACCACATCAATATCACGAAAATGTCTTTGTTTATTTAGATGATCTATTGGTAGTCTCTTCCACGTTCCAGGAACATATGGAATTGCTGTCCAAAGTCTCTTCATTGTTAAGAGCGGCTGGGTTAACAATAAACCTCAAGAAAAGTAAATTTGTTCTGAGAGAGGTGAAATACTTGGGATTTTTGGTTGGTGAAGATGGTCTTCGAACAGACCCTGACAAGGTAAGAGCTGTCGCAGAGTATCCAGCTCCATCTACAGTAAAACAAATACGTAGACTATTGGGAATGGCTGGTTGGTACCAACGTTTCATACCAAATTATGCAAGCGTGGTATCACCAATTACAGATTTATTGAAGAAGAGTTCGGGGAAATTGAAATGGACATTAGAAGCGCAAGCTGCTTTCGAAAATTTAAAACGATTGCTGACTACAGCACCAGTATTAATTAACCCTGATTATAATAAAGAGTTCTTTATTAGATGCGATGCGAGTCTGACAGGAGTAGGTAGTGTGTTGTATCAGGTTGATACTGACGGACAAGAGTGTCCGATAGCCTTCATGTCGAAAAAACTTAATAAAGCTCAACGAAACTATTCTGTTTCTGAGCTTGAATGTCTTGCGGCAATTCTGAGTGTGAAGAAATTCAGGGGCTATGTTGAAGGTCACCGATTTACAATTGTGACTGATCACTCAAGTCTGAAGTGGCTTATGTCACAGAAGGACTTGAGTGGTCGTCTGGCTAGGTGGAGCCTAAAACTCCAACATATGGATTTTACCATTGTCCACCAAAAAGGTACCCAAAATATAGTCCCTGATGCTCTATCTCGTCTTTATGACGATACACACGAGGAATTGACGGAAGCATTAACACATCACATTAACGACATCAAAATCGACAATGAAGGTTATCGGCACAAGGAATATACGGATATGATAGCTAAAGTTCAATCATCACCCAAGGACTTTCCATCTGTTAAAGTCGTGGATGATAAGCTATACATACGTATTGAGCCAAGATCTGATGCAATACCCAACGATGTTCCTGTGTGGAAACTCTGGGTACCAAAACCGATGACTTCAAACATGATTCAGAAACATCATGATGATAGTACTGCTGCTCATGGAGGTGTTAAAAAGACTTTAGAATTACTTCGACGTCTTTATTATTGGCCGGGCATGGCGTCACAGGTACACAACTATGTTGTGTCCTGCGACACATGTAAACAAACAAAAGCCACGAATCAGATATTGCGTCCTCCGATGCAATATCAATTCGAAACAGCACGTCCATGGCAGAGAGTCTATATAGATTTTTTGGGACCGTATCCTCGTTCTACACTTGGGAATACGGTGTTATTGATAGTTCTGGATCATGCTACGAAGTTTGTACTACTGAAACCACTTAGAAACGCAACTTCACCGAAGGTGAATGCTTTTCTAAGGAATGAAGTGTTTCTTACATATGGGGTACCAGAGTTTCTGCACAGTGACAATGGCAAACAGTTCACTAGTAGGAACTTTCAAAGTCTTTTGTCAGATTTCGGCATTAAACACATTAGGACCGGTGTTTATAGTCCTCAAAGCAACGCGTCAGAGCGGGTCAATAGGTCGGTTCTAGCAGCAATTCGAGCGTTCATTAAAGGTCAACATACCAAGTGGGATTCACAAATTGGTGAAATCGCATATGCACTGCGGGCTGCAGTACATTCTGCTACCAAGTACTCACCGTACTATTTATTATTTGGTCAACATCCAATCTCGGATGGAAATACTTACCATTTGTTGAGATCACTACACAAGCTTGGTGAAGATGCTGGTGAGGAGATAGAACGCTCTGATCATTTGACTCTGCTCAGGAACCGGGTTCAACAAAATTTAAAAGCAGCTTTCAAAAAATCGCAATATCAGTACAACCTGCGATCTAAACTACGGACTTTTCAACCACAACAACGTGTGTTTGTACGGCAACATCATTTGAGTGACGCTACCAAAAAATTCTCGGCAAAATTGGCTCCAAAATTCTTACCTGCAATGATTAAGACTAAGATTGGAAATGTACTTTATGAGTGCATAGATATGAGCGGTAAGAATCTTGGAGTACATCACGCGAAAGACATCAGGGAATGATGTCTTTTCGTTAGGTAGGGTTGTTCCTCTGGCTGATTGTCGTCTCTGGGGTTCACATCTCCAGGTGATACTTACTGGTTGTATCGGGGTGTCCATGGTGCTGACGTTCGGGTGGATGGTCGGTCTCAATACTCACTGAAGTTCTTAAGGACTTCATGAGTGTTGGAACCGGTCATCGGTCTTGACGCCAGTGACTGTGGGTATCTCGATCCCAGATACAGTTTAATAAGTGGAAGTAGTTCGGTGGTTTTCTGTCATGGAGGGGATGGCGACGTTTTTGTGATTTCAAGAGTAGAAATCTTGATTTTTACCTTGAATTCATGGTGTAACGATCGCAATAATCTCAAAACAATAATAAAACCAAATTCCTCTTTGTTTTCAATTCAATAAAAATGTATTTCACTAGTTTCCGTTCATTTTTACATTAATAATAATTTTAAAATTTTCTAAAACTTAACTGCTAGTTAAATTTTGAATATACTATAAAAAGCAACCGAACGTACTCAATTTTATTTCCAATTCTAGCGAACAGATGTCGTTGTCGTTATTAATCTTTGCTGAATTTTGATATTACCCGATTTGTTTTGACATCATAAGATGAAAAAGAAGGAAAAAATCACATTTTTTCCATTTTGGATATCTTTTTTTAAATTTTTCAATTCGTGTTTGATCTAATAAGTAAAAACATACATGCCATGTTTCATCTAAAAAAGGAAAAAAACATGATTCCAAGTTGTTTGTTAAAAAAAAAAGCTAATTAGATCATGTCATGTTTAATTATAAATAAAATAAAATTATAGTTTTCCTATAAGGAAAATAAGAATAAAAAGATTATGTGCTTATGGTGAAATAATTTATTTCAATTCTTATCAGTTATAAGAACGAATTTTTAATTAAAAAGGAAATTGAAAAGATTTTGGAAACAGGCGTTTATATTTATTCTCATGTAAAAGGGAAATTATTCTTTGTGAACATCAAATAAATTGATTTCGCCAGTGATTGTTGATGATTTGTAAAAAACCAATCCCTGGTTATAATTGTCTCAAGTCGCATAAGTAAGAGGCACTTGATAGCTGATAGTGAAATAGTTCGTGAGAGAGTTGAGAAGCTTGGTTTTCTTTTGGTAAACTCGGCGAAGAAAGTCGTGCGATTAAACAAGATTGCCGTACATAAGGGGAGTAGAGAAAACTTGTTCATCAAACTGCTACAAACCAAACGTTAATTTGAATTAGGCTGGATATACAATTTACAAGGTCAAAGGTTCGTGGGAACATTTCCTTTCTTTTTGTGAGCAGATATCAGCCAACTGTTGTATCCCGAAATATATACAGAGGAAACATCAAGCCAGATCATCATTCAACATAAGTGAGTTTACTTTTAATTATTACCATTTTTTTTAATAAAACTATTCTAACAAGATTTACAATGTTAGGCTAGGTTAATTTTTTTGATAAGAGGTATCCAAGTGGAATTCGTCTGAGGCAATCCAAGAGTTGTTCAGTTTAAAATTTTCTTATTATTTTTATTGTATAAAAGTCTAAGACAGCTACTCCTAACAAATTATAAGTTAGGAGTGAACGACCCGGTTACAGACACCTGGCAAATCGTATCTAGCTACTACTTTTTACGAGACAATCACAAGGACAATCACTTTATACATATAATCTACAATCGCCAATCAGCAATCCCGTATCTAAAATTCCTCGCTTAAACTAACTTATGAACTACCCAACACCAATATTTAACATCTAAATCGGCTCTGTAATTCTCATCCAGAAAATCCATATTGGATTTGACTGGATTCGAACCGTCGACCCTAACAATGTAAGACTAGTGCGTTAACACACTCGGCTATACATCGCTACATATAATCTGCAATCGCCAATCAGCAATCCCGTATCTAAAATTCCTCGCTTAAACTAACTAATGAACTACCCAACACCTATACTTAACATCTAAATCGGCTCTGTAATTCTCATCCAGAAAATCCATATTGGATTTGGCTGGATTCGAACCGTCGACCCTAACAATGTAAGACTAGTGCGTTAACACACTCGGCTATACATCGCCCTAAAACTATTATTTCCTAAATTATGAAAATAAATTCTTAAATGTTCCCAAACGATTCGTATAATTTATGATAGTATTATAGATAATATTAATGTGTCTGCTAAGTGCTAACGCTATACGCTAATCTTATTTTGATTAATAAAAACTTCCTAAACTATAAAAACATATTCCTAAATGTGCCGAAACGATTACCAAGCGAATGGTATATTTCTGTAGGTGGGAGGTAAACTACACTAAGTCACATTTTTAAAATTTTACAGGAAAGCCAAAAAACTGTTTGAAAATGGACTATTTACTATGGACTTGGACTATTTAAAATTGTTCTATCTCGAAAACTACACTAGTTAGGACTCAGTGCTATTATCCTCTCGGTAGAAAACAAAATCCTGATTCTAACAGTATAAAAAAACGTATTTTGAAAAAATTGGACTTGGTGTAGTTTACCTCCCACCTACAGATTTAATAATAGGTCAAATATCAAATTTACTTTTGTATATTAAAATGTGAAGTTTTTCATGAAAGCTACTGTCATTAAAAATAACATCTACTGTCATGAAACAACTGACGACAATACCTAAACAACTAATTAAAAAAACAATAATTTAATATAGAAAAATATTAGTTCATCTATCAGAATATAGATTTAGTGAATCTAATTAAAATCAACAAATCATAGAATAATCAATTAGCTTAGGTCAAAACCTTTCGATCATATTAAATTAGTAAAATTCACCTTTTTTACAATAGATGTAAGGAAATTTAATTTATATTTGGAAATATTAAGAAAGGCTTCGATTAATTATTAAAAGTTTTTGATTAAAAACTTGCATAGTCATTTTTTACTTTATATTTGAACTTTCCTGTGAACGGTGAAAAATATTAATTAGCTGTGATTTTGTTAAAATAAAACAATATTTGAATATTATTTTATTGTTTTTATTTAATAACGATTTTTGGAAATTACACCCGGACATTCTCATCTCATCTGAATATAATAATTGAACCTCTGCTGTGAAATAGGAAACGCATCATTTTTGGAATAATTTGGTAATTTGTTTGTACAAACATAAAAGGCGGTAAAACTCAACAAATACAAAATAGTACAACTGGACTCGTCAAGATAAATTGTGGATACGCAATCAACGAGTGCAGCTGATATTATTCATGGTCCTTCGAGCCGGATTTGCTGCATATAAAATCGTGAGTACAAGCCAAACTATTCTTTTATATATATAAACACTTTATACAAAAAATAATACTTAAAAACGGTGAAAGGTGATTATTTAAACGTGCCAATACTAATGAATGAATATAGTGAACACGTTATAAACTTAAGTGAAATTATATAAATACATTTGTGCGAAAATTATAAATCAAACTGTGAAAGGTGATTCTTGAAACGTGTCATTACTGAGTGAATCAATATAGTGATCACGTTATACGCTGAAATAAATATATATAAATACTTTGCGCGAAAATTACTAATTAAAACTGCGAAAAGATTATTGAAACGTGTCAATCCTGCAGTAAATATATATAAAAGATATAGTGAGCACGTTGTAGAATTCTTACAAATGGCGGAAAATAGAGCAATAAAGCGCTTCTTGAAAACATTAGAAAGTATGAAAGTGCAAGTAAATCTCTTTAGCATTAGTACTCCAATTAGTGATATAAAAACTTGCATGGCTCTGTTAGCAGACGATTGGAGAGAATTTCAAGCGCTAGAAAAGGCCGTAAAAGGGAAATTTGATGAATCACAAATAGACAACGTGGACAAAATTGAAAATATGCATCTTGAGTTGAAACAAAAGCTTGTCAAATGGGAAAAGCTTTATGAAGAGAATAATGCACAAATACAAAATAACTCGATGGATGATTTTATGCTTAATCAAAGCAATTTTCTCCAGCAAATATCATCTATTCATAAACCAGATAATGAGGTTCGTTTACCACGAGTTAATATACCATCGTTTAATGGAGTGTATGCAGAGTTTCCCTCCTTTCGTGATCTATATGAAGCGTCTGTCCATAACAATAACAATATCTCAAAGGTTCACAAATTGCAATATTTAAAAGGGTTGCTTAAAGGTGAAGCCTATATGCTGATCAATCATCTGGCAGTGACAGAAGCTAACTACGATGAAGCGTGGGACAAGATAAAGACACGGTACAACAAGCCAAAGCATGTCATACACAACTTGTTGAAACAATTTCTGGAACAACCAAACGTACAACAAGGTTGTGCAAAGTCAATTCGTCGCTTAGCTGACGTTTCGGATGAAGTCCTACGTGGGTTGAAGGTGCTTGATGAGCGTGCTGAAGGCCGTGACCCCTGGCTAATTTATCTACTTATTCAAAAACTAGACCAGGAAACGAGAGAAGCTTGGGCGCACGAGACAGCGGGAGTCAGCTTCCCTACAATGGAGCAGTTGTTTATCTTTTTAAACAAAAGAAGTGATGCCTTGGAGAGCTTAAGTTCAATGCAGAAGACCAAAACGTATCCTCAAAGAAGAACAAGTGCTTTAGTTTCGCATATAAACCAATTAGTATGCCCGTTATGTGAAGGAGAGCATTATTTAAGCAAATGTGATCAATATTTACAGCGAACATTTGCAGAAAGGAAACAACTAGTAGTTGAGAAAAAACTTTGTTTCAATTGTTTATCTTCATCTCACCAGTCAGTGGTGTGTAGATCCAAATATAAATGTGGTAAATGTCGCAGGAAGCATCATTTGACTCTGCACTCAGAAGAAGATGTTAATAATCCACGGATCAATGCAACTCTCAACGCAAATGCATTGAATAATACTTTGGAACCATCTAGCTCAACCGATGTTCAAGCAAATGCAGCAGCCATACCAAAATTTCAATCTTTGCTACCAACAGCTATAGTTCTAGTAGCTGACAAATCTGGAAATTCTCAGAGATGCAGGTTACTGCTAGATTCCGGATCACAAGCCTCTTTCATCACAGAAGCTTGTGCGCAGCGTTTGAATGTACCGAGATCTCAAGCAAATGTTGCAGTTACAGGTTTAACAGCTGGAAAAGTAACCACCAGAGGAATTACATCAATAAATATTAAGTCGTTGTATTCGTCAGAGGAATCGATTCAAGTTGATGTTTTGATCATAAATCAGCTGCCAACGAGATTACCAAGTTTCAATTTCCAGCTCCAAGACTGTTGTTTTTTGGACGATTTAAAACTAGCTGATCCATCTTATAACCAAGTATCTGCCGTTGATATCCTGATAGGAGCTGACAGATTTTTTAGCATTATCAAAGATGGGCAGTTAACTAACTCAAATAATTCAATAGTCGCACAACGTACCATTTTTGGTTGGATTGCGGCTGGAGTTACCGGTGAAGAAAACGTCGTAAGAACAGACAGCAGCCAAGAAAGTTATTGTACTTTAAATTTCCATTTAGATGTAGACATTGATAGAACATTAAAACAATTTTTTGAGCAAGAAGAAATTCCCAATGTCCAGATTATGAGTCAAGATGATGTCGAGTGTGAAGAATATTATAAAAAGACGCACAAACGAGATGAAAGGGGTCGTTACATCGTCTCCATTCCCTTCAAAAATAATACCGCTCAGCTTGGCAACTCTATCAACGTTTCCAAAAGAAGATTTTTAGCGTTAGAAAGGAAATTTCAATCTAGTCCATCACTAAAACATGAATACGCTAGATTTATAAGTGAATATCTAAGTAGGGGATACCTAGAAGCTGTTTCTGAAGCTGATAAAATGATTGAGCAGTCTAAGTGTTTTTATTTGCCTCATCATTGTGTGATAAAACAAGCGAGCGAAACGACAAAACTAAGAGTAGTTTTTGATGGATCAGCGAAATCTTCTTCTGGGATATCACTAAATGAAACGATGTTAGTCGGTCCGACTATTCAGCCCACTTTATGGTCAATCTTATTAAGATTCAGAAAGCACAAAATTGCATTAGCAGCCGACATTGAGAAAATGTACAATCAAATTTTGGTTTGTGAAAGTGATAGTCAATTTCAACGTATTTTATGGCGAAGCGAAATAGCTGATGAGCTTAAACATTATAAACTAAATACAGTTACCTTTGGTTTATCTAGTTCGGCATTTTTAGCTATTAGAAGTATTCATCAGCTAGCATATGATAATCAAGATAGTCATCCAAATATTATTGATCATCTTATAAATGATTTTTACGTTGATGATTTTATCTCTGGTGCTGATAACATTGAAGAAGCGACGAAACTAAAAAGAGAAATGAATATTTTGTTAATAAGCGGTGGTTTTAATCTAAGAAAATGGAAATCAAATGTGCCTGAACTCCCAGTGAATGGAGAGACACAACAAACCACTTTGTTCAATAATTCAGAAGAATCAAAAATATTAGGTCTACAGTGGAACGCAGCAGAAGATACTTTTACCTTTAAACTCGATTTGAAGGAGAGTAATGAGCCCACCAAACGTCAAGTTATTTCCGAGTATTCAAGGGTCTTTGATCCGCTGGGTTGGTTATCTCCTTCGATCATTTTAATGAAAATAGTATTTCAAAGGCTTTGGCTACACAAATTGGGATGGGATGATCATCTGCCAGCGGAAATATCAGAAATATACAACAAAATCCGTGTTGAGTTGAAAGATTTAGAAAAAATAAAGCTCAAAAGATACATTCCACAAGACGGTAAAATGGAATTACATGGTTTCTCCGATGCCAGCGAAAGTGCGTATAGTGCGGTGGTATATTGTAGAGCGGTAGACAATAATGGTGTTGTCTCAGTTAACTTAATGGCAGCTAAAACAAAGGTGGCTCCAATCAAGCAGGTGTCCTTACCACGACTTGAACTATGTGGTGCTCATTTACTCACAAAACTTATGCGTCTTGTGCAAGAAACAGTGAAGATGCCAGCGGAATGTTTTGCCTGGACGGACTCTACAATTGTACTATCGTGGTTGTCGAGTCATCCAGTCAGGTGGAAAACCTACGTTGCTAATCGTACGGCTGAAATCATCAATCAGATACCGAGAAAATTCTGGAATCATGTACGATCTGAACACAATCCTGCAGATTGCGCATCTCGTGGGATTTTGCCGTCTCAATTAATCAAACTAGATCTCTGGTGGCATGGCCCAGCATGGTTAAAAAATTACCAATCGACTTCTGCAAAAGAGGATGATTTTGCTGTGAATCCAGAATATTTGAAAGAAGAAAGAAAAATAACCAAGCTTTTAGTTTCCAACACCCATTGCAAGGAAGATCAAATCAGCACATTAATTCAAAGGATATCTTCCTATAATAAACTGAAAAGAATTTTTGCTTACGTTTTAAGATTTATAAATAATATGAGAAATGACAAGTTGAATAGAAGCTCGGGTTCTCTTACGGTGATTGAACTTCGGAAGGCCAACCTCATAATCATCAAATATGTACAGAGAGAAGCGTTTGCCGATGAGGTTGATTGCCTTCAAAGAGAGGTGAATATTAGAAAAAACAGCAGCATTGTAGCATTGGCACCATTTATAGATGCAGAGGGGATGTTAAGAGTCGGTGGCAGATTGAAACATCTGGACTGCCAATATGATTATAAACATCCAATGGTTTTACCAAAGGGTCATGCATTAAGTCGAATGATTGCAATACATGTGCACAAGAAAAATCTTCATCCTGGTTTGACTCTAACATTTCATCTGATAAGGCAGCAATTCTGGATAGTAGGAGGCAGAAGCAGTGTCAGAAATATAGTGAACAAATGTGTGGTCTGCTTCAGAAAGAACGCCAAAACATCTAAGCAACTAATGGGAGATCTGCCATTAGCAAGATTGAAAGCTACAAGACCATTCTCATCTTGTGGTGTAGATTATGCGGGTCCAATTGAGATTGCTACAAAAAAGGGAAGAGGTGCCAAGTTTATCAAGGGGTATATTGCACTCTTTGTTTGTATGGTGACCAGAGCTGTACACATTGAAGCCGTTACTGATCTATCTACAGATGCGTTTATAGCATCCTTAAAACGATTTATCTCAAGGCGAGGTGCTCCCGCACATATCTACAGTGACAATGGATCTAACTTCATTGGAGCACGTCGAAAACTAGGCGAAATTTTTGAAAAAATTAGCAATATTAATCACAATTCTCTAATTGCAGAGTTCTTAGCACAGGATCAGATACAGTGGCACTTTATTCCACCTGTATCTCCACATTTTGGGGGTTTGTGGGAAGCAGCTGTGAAGTCAGTGAAGTCACATTTACTCAAATATTCCTCAAATACTCACCTAACGTTCGAAGAGATGACAACTATGCTTACTCAAATTGAAGCCATTTTAAATTCAAGGCCACTCTACACGACAGCTGATGATGATGCCTCTATTGATGTTTTAACACCAGCACATTTCTTGATTGGCTCAGGAAATTTTTATATTCCAGAAGAAAACATTAGTGAAAATACACCGACCAGCAGGCTTTCTAGGTGGCAAAATGTTCAACAGCGTGTTCAATCCTTCTGGAAAAAATTCAGTGTGGAGTATTTCCATAATCTACAACAAAGAAACAAATGGCGTGAATTACAACCTAATTTTAAAAATGGAGACGTGGTGTTAATTAAAGAAGACAACTTACCATCATACAAATGGATGCTTGGGAAGATCATAGAGTTGCATCCAGATGATCAAGGCAATGTTAGAGTTGTCACTGTAAAGACGTCCAAAAATATATTAAAACGCCCAATCGTTAAAATCTGCAAACTACCACAACAGGATGATGGTTAACGACTAAGTCGTTAACGAGGCGGAGTATGACGACAATACCTAAACAACTAATTAAAAAACAATAATTTAATATAGAAAAATATTAGTTCATCTATCAGAATATAGATTTAGTGAATCTAATTAAAATCAACAAATCATAGAATAATCAATTAGCTTAGGTCAAAACCTTTCGATCATATTAAATTAGTAAAATTCACCTTTTTTACAATAGATGTAAGGAAATTTAATTTATATTTGGAAATATTAAGAAAGGCTTCGATTAATTATTAAAAGTTTTTGATTAAAAACTTGCATAGTCATTTTTTACTTTATATTTGAACTTTCCTGTGAACGGTGAAAAATATTAATTAGCTGTGATTTTGTTAAAATAAAACAATATTTGAATATTATTTTATTGTTTTTATTTAATAACGATTTTTGGAAATTACACCCGGACATTCTCATCTCATCTGAATATAATAATTGAACCTCTGCTGTGAAATAGGAAACGCATCATTTTTGGAATAATTTGGTAATTTGTTTGTACAAACATAAAAGGCGGTAAAACTCAACAAATACAAAATAGTACAACTGGACTCGTCAAGATAAATTGTGGATACGCAATCAACGAGTGCAGCTGATATTATTCAACAACTACTGTCAAGAAAGCTGCTATCATTTAAAATATGGATGTCTGCTAACTATACGTTCAATTTATTTTAATTAATTAAAAAACTGTTATTTCCTAAATTATGAAAATATATTCCTAAATGTTCCCAAACGATTCCCAAACGATTGGCATAACTGATGATAGATAATATTAATGTGTCTGCTAACTATACGCTATACTTATTTTGATCAATAAAAAGTAAACTATAATTTTCTAAACTATGAAAACATATTCCTAAATGTGCCCAAACGATTAGCAAGCGAATGGTATATTTAATAATAGATCAAATATCAAATTTACTCTTGTATTTATTAAAATGTGAAGTTTTTCATGAAAGCTACTGTCACTAAAAATAACATCTACTGTCATGAAACAACTACTGTCAAGAACTGCTATCATTTAAAATATGGATGTCTGCCAACTATACGCTCAATTTATTTTAATTAATTAAAAAACTACTATTTCCTAAACTATGAAAATATATTCCTTAATGTTCCCAAACGATTCCCAAACGATTGGTATAATATAAGATAGGAAATATTAATGTGTCTGCTAACTATACGCTAAACTTATTTTAATCAATAAAAACTAAACTATAATTTCCTAAACTATGAAAACATATTCCTAAATGTGCCCAAACGATTCCCAAACGATTGGTATTTATAATAATAGCGAATACCAAATTTGCCTGCTAACTATACGGAGGTGAAAAATAACCTGCATTTCAACTACACAACTTGTTTGAGGTAGAGTAGATCTAAAGAAAATTTGAGTAAGTTTGATCTTCAATGGAACGCGACTAAAGCTCAGTATCCTGCTCGAGCGAAGCTAAAAATTTCATATAAATTTGACGTGAAATTTAGCTCTTAAAAAATAAAATAAAAAATTTTGCTAATGATACTAGTTTCCCACCGTAGCAATTTGCTAGCCAGTATAGTTTAATAAAGTATAATAGCAACGGTGTGAAAGCAAACTAACACAACAATTATTTTAAATTTGCTATTTTCATTTGCTAGCTAGTAAATATAATACTTATCAAATAAAGTATAATATCGACGATGTGAAACGTAATTATTATTTTATAGGTGAAATGTCATTTTATGAAATTTGTAAACATTGTGTTTTCTTGCGATTTTTAGCTTGTAAGATTCAATTCTGATATTTAATAAATTAAAGTGTATGTATTAATTGTTGATTATGATATGGATATGTTTAGTATAGCATTATAAAGGAATAGGACATGAAAAACGTAGTCAACGTAGACGTTTGGTTTTCGTGAGAGAATTATTTTAAAAAGACGTTATAGAATAAAACTTATATGTATTTATGCTGTTCAAAAACAGTGGCAGGGCTGGTCTAAATCTATTTTGATTTTCTCAGGGTTGTAAATTTCATTTTAAAAACTATAACGCTAATATCAAATATAAAATTGACAGTACGGTATTTTGATATATCAATTTTATTCTAGTGTCAAGTTATTCCCACCGAAACATTACCTTAATATTATATGAACGGTGAGAAATCAAACTTATATCAAATATTTGCTATACTAGAGTGCGTTAGATTACTAAATGAGATATTAACCATTTAATGAATCATTTAATGAATGACAGATGACAGCGTTCGAGAACTTGAAAAACCGATTTCATTTAAATTTTCATTTAATAATACTAAGTTTACACCAGGATCTAATAGGTACATACTATACTTATTAGGTCGACTATGGTCGATGTAAACAGTTCTCAAAAAAGTACGTACCAAATATTTGGTAGGATGATTTGCTACGTATCAAATTAGGTACGTAGCAAATAGGTATTATTTTTACGGTGTGAACACTAAAATTAGGTATGACATTTAAAATAAAAATAAATCAACTTATTTTATAAATATATATTTATGTTTGATGTGATTTTTTTGCTGAAATTAAAAGTAAAATAAATTTTAGCTTTAATATTATAAATGTTTTCAGTTTTTTATAAAATATATATATGGAAATTATTTTTTCCTAACCAAAAAATTAACAATGAAAAGGACGCGCTAAAAATTAATATGTCATACCTAATTAATAAGAGTTTACATCACCGTATCAAATTTAAAAAGTATGATGGTGAAAAGGGCTAGCAAATTTGATACGTAGCAAATTAGATACTGGTGTAAACTTAGTATGAAACCACGCCTCTTTTCATTTAATTTTAAATGCAGTAAATAGCATATTTAAGTTTTAATGAAGTTTTTTATTTAAAAAAATTTCAAATCGAAAACCGTAAAATTTTGTTTTATAATTTTTAATTAATTTAACAAATTGGGTATTACGAATTAATTGTATTATAATGAATTAAGGAATTAATTTTATATATAATAATTAATTTTCAATTGAAAAATATAAACAAAATGGATGAAAATTTTGAAATTAGTGAGAGATAAAACCAACAGCTCCTATTACCAATTACATTTAACGATTGAAAATAAAATTAATGAATAAGTTTTTGCAACCAATTCAATCATCAGTCTCAAACTGCAGATTCCGTAAAGTTTTCGAGTTAGTTATAATCTTAAAATTGAATTTGTTTTTGAAAATTTTTAAAATAAATTTAATTTCGACGGAAGTAATTGAAAAATAATGCATTAACAAGGAGTAAGATTTTAATTTGATAACTTTTATACTCCAACATTTCGTTTATTTATTCATAGAAGTGTCAAAATTTTTCAAATTTGACATTATATGCATTAAATGAAATTCGTTCGAATACTAAATGAACATCGCGTTTTTTGATTGGTTCATTAAATATTTAATGAAAATGAGATCTCATTAAGTTCTCGAACGCACTCCTACATAGTAAATTTCTGCGGTGGGAAACTAGTATGAGTTCGCTGATCAGTATGCTGCTCAACGCGGAAATACCCGCTAAACATGGTGAATCGTTTACGAATCGTTTACGAACCGTAAACGAACAATGCGGTTCGTAAACGGTACGTAAATGGTTCGTAAACGATTCACCATGTTTAGCGGGTAATTTCAAAATGATAGTTTGCGCATTGTGATATAGATGGCTCTACTACAATGTCTACACAATTTTCGCAGCAAATTAAATGCACGAGACATTAAATTGAACGCTAAATTTTGACATTTTTATTGTATTTAGTAATTGTGCGTTTAAAGTAATTGTGTGTTTAAAGTAAATGTGCGTTTGTAAAAAAAATTATCCTCTTTAGTTTTCAAAATGTATTTTGAAGCCGAATATTTAGATGATTCGTATTTTGAAAACGTTTTCGAGAGTGCCAATAACGAAATAAATAATGATGCTCTTGAGGTTGAGCGTGTAGATCAAATTAAAAGGAAAAAAAGACTGAAAATGGGTTAAAGGCTAAAATGTCAGACAACTGTCAAAACTTATCTCTACACAAATGTCTACATAAAAAAGCTTGTTTTATCTGTATTTTTGTGGAGACCTTGTTAAAATTTAGCTTCGCTCGAGCAGAATACTGAGCATAATAAAGAAATAAATCGGAACATATTTGTTTGTGTCTAAATTTTCGATTTTGGTTATGTATTTTTGAAATGTCAAAAAATTGCTGTCTTGGCTGGCTTATTTTTGTTGATTTACTGAATATTAGACCAATTCCGTTTAAGTGAATCTTTCAGTAATTCACTCGATTGGAAAGCGCCTATATTTGCAAATTATATTTGTTTCGGAGTCTTGTTAAAGAATTTATTGTTGGATGCCATTAAATAGCGTTTGAGAAAAAGGTTTTTTTTTAAAAGTATATTATAACAATTATTTATTTCGGTACTGGCGTAATCTTAAGTAAATTAAATTTGAGACATCTATTTCCACTTGATCTAAAACGTCCGACGGTAAATTGGCATTTTCAAGTTTAAAAGCCAAGGCAGAAAATAAAAGCGATGTTGAAGTTGAGTTTTGAGGTTGTCCTTTCTTGGTTGGGTGAATAACATTAAACGACTCCTCGGTACAGTTTGGTAAACCTTGATATACTGGCTGATCTTCGCAATCCTCCGTATTTTGGCTTGTATCAGTCTCATCATTTAAATTATCATCAACAAATTTAGGATGAGTTTCACTCATTGCACTATTTTCAAATTTTGAAACACTCCTAATTATTTAAATAAAGTTGAAATAAAGTACAAACAATTAGTAAGGCGATCAGTACTTACTCTCTTTGGTATTCTTCATTATTTAGAAAACTCATAAGCTTATAAAATTTCCATTTCTTTTCGTACGGGTCATATTTTTTTTCTGTCCCAGATGATTCGTGTCGACATGTTCTTTTATAAGTGTCACGCAGGCTCTTCCATCTAGTTTTGCAATAACTATCTGAGTAAAGATTGCCTCATGTAACATTACAATTGGTTAAAAATGTGATTTTAATTCAGTAAATTAGTTACCTGTTGTATTGAGTTGTAAAGCGATACCACGCCAAATTCTTTTTTTTAAATCATTTTTCCTATAATCTGGGTGTTTTGAATCATACAAAATGGAATTTTCCTGAATAAGCTCAACCAATTTTTCTTCAAATGACATAATTTTTAACAACCTTTTGACTATATTTACTTTAAAAACAAAACTTCTTTATAACAATTTCAATGGAAATAGAATTAATGACAGCCCAAACGAACACTTAACATTTTTGTACATTTTAGCACTACAGTGGTTTTATTTATCGCATAAGAACCGATAACGATAAGTATTTGATAAAATCATCCATTGTACTAAAATCTAAAATTTCAATCATTGTGTAGGCCATATAGACTAATACTAAGTTTACACCAGGATCTAATAGGTACATACTATACTTATTAGGTCGACTATGGTCGATGTAAACAGTTATCAAAAAAGTACGTACCAAATATTTGGTAGGATGATTTGCTACCTATCAAATTAGGTACGTAGCAAATAGGTATTATTTTTGCGGTGTGAACACTAAAATTAGGTATGACATTGAAAATAAAAATAAATCAACTTATTTTATAAATATTGTTACGAGTGCAGAAAAATCTAGACGATTACAGAAAGATCTAAACGATTACGGTCACTTCCAGGAAAATAAAATCAACAAACAAGTTAATGAAATGAATATTGTTGTTGTTGTCTCTTCTTAGAAATAGGGTCAACATAAACGATTTTATGAATCAAATCAACATAACGTAAAATAATCGAGTATTCTAATGTTTTCTCAAGGTTTCTGGAAAGTGATGTCGAATTATCTAGAAGTATTGCAGAAGGTATATAAGAAAAATACCTTTTGTAGTTTTTAATTAGTTAGTTTTATTTTAGACCTGCGACAGTAAAGTGAAATTAAATGTAAAATTAGTTTATTTTAAACCTGCGATTGTGAAGTTAAAATTATAAAAGTGATCTTTAAATTAGATTTTGTGTAAAGTTATAGGGTAATAAAGTTATAAGTGTTATTGAATAGAAATATTTTGTGTATTATTTTGAACGTTGTGAATTGGAAATTTCTACAATAAACCGTTAGAGTTTCGAAGCTGTTGAAAGAATATTCTAGTTAAGAATATTGTTTGCTGTATTGTTTTCCTGTTGTTGTGAAACAATTAAGGTGTTGGATACTTATTAAAACCTGGTGTTTGTGCTTACTAATCAGTGATCGAACTCAGGAAGAGATTGGGAATTACGTTTATCGAATTGAGAGTAAGGCCAATTCGAAGGAAGTTTAGAAAAACGTAACATTGGTGACATTGGCGGATTAGTTAGCTGTTAATAATGGTTTTATTAAGTGATTTGAAGGTTCTTGAGTTAAAGAAAGAACTAGAACAACGTGGATTGGCAACAACCGGCAACAAAACTGAATTGACTATACGGCTTCGAGAAGCTATGGAAGCTAGTGGAGTAGTTGTGGAAAGTTACCAGTTTGGAGTGATTAGTACAAATGCTGATTCAGTAGCAGTTGATGAAGAGAAAAGTTTTGTTGCAGAAACAACATCTTCATTGCCACCTGCAAATTGTGATTTTACGCAGTTAATGGCTATGATGCAACAAATGAATTTAAACATGAATCAGATGAATGCTAATATGGTTGCCAATAAAGACGAACTCAATCAAAAATTTGATCAACAAAGCAGCAACATCAATCAACAAATGGCTGCTACTAAGGAAGAAATTAGTTGGAACATCAATCAACAGCTGGAAACAGTCAACAATAACATGGCTGTTAATAAGGAAGAGATTACTGCAACACTTGCTGCAAATAAAGAGGAGATGAACCAGCAAATAAATGAGTTGAAAACTGGAATACATCAACATTTGGATGAGAAACTATTACAAATGTCAACTGCATTCGATGTAAAAGTCGAGAAAATTGAAACAGAAATTCAGGAATTTGAACATAAAATGTTGACGAAAGTTGATGATTTTGAAAAGAGGTTGCAGGACGTTGAAACGACTAAAGTTATTTCCCAGGTGGTACATCAAGTAGCAAATATCAAACTAAAACCACCATCATACGATGGAACAACATCGTTCGGCATCTTCAAGTTCCAGTTTGAGACAGCAGCAGACCAAAATGTTTGGAACGCCGAAAATCGTCTTGCTGCATTGATAGTTGCTCTAAAGGGGGAAGCAGCTGAAGCATTACAGGCGGTGCCGGAAAACGACCGAAAAAGCTATGCTGAAGTGATGAATGCGTTGGAACGAAAATATGGCAGCGACCACAAAAAGGAGCTATACCGGATCGAGTTAAAGGGTCGCTTGCAACGGAATAGAGAAAGCATTCAGGACTATTCTTCGGCAGTAGAACGCCTTGTACATTTAGCACACTCAAATACACCACCATATTTCATGGAGAAAATGAAGATCGAGGCCTTCATTGATGGTATCCGAGATCCAGAAACCAGGATCAAAGTAATGACTACACCTAAGGCGACTTTCCATGAAACTGTCGCATACGCAATGCAATATGAGATGGTACAGAGGATGTGTATGCCATCTGGTGGATGCAGAAAAAGGAATGTAGAGGGGAACATCAAAGGGGAAGTTTTGGCACACAGAGATAGAAGCGACATCAGATGCTGGGTATGTGATGAAGAGGGTCACATGGCACGGGAGTGCAATACAAACGGGGAAGCAGACAGATTGTCGTCTTCTGTGAAGAACAGAGGAGCCGAAGAAATGGAGCACTTAGGGTTCAGGAACAGCAGTAGAAAACTCCTGTGCTGGATATGTAGGAAATCGGGCCATATCTCACAGGACTGCTGGAACAGGAAGCGTGATAGATCTTCGTCTCCTATTCAACGGAAGCCTGTTGGCGGTGCAACTATAAAGCCAAAAAGTGAGGAGAATGCAGCCTACATTCCAATTTCAAGAATTGCGGTAAATGGTGAAAGCTTGGGTATCAATGGACAACTTGAAGGTAAAAGTTGCTTCATGACACTGGATACAGGTTCAGCTCGAACATTCGTTCGCAAAGGTTTAATTGACGGTGTTTTGGAACCATCAGATGGATTGAAACTCCAAACAGTAACTGGAGAATGCGCTGAAATAGAAGGTAAAAGAATCGCTGAAATAAAATTGGGAAATAACTGCTGTCAACAAGAGGTGCTAGTGGCAGACATTATGGATGAAGTCATTTTGGGGATGGACTTCATGAAGGCGAAGGGATTAGTCTTCGATTTTGGATGTGGAATCCTAAAGGTTAATAATGTTGAGATGCCACTACTTGTGAATGAGGCAGAGCCAACAGTTATTGGCAGCGATGAGGAACTACGCAGTGCAGAGGAAAATCCAGCACCATCCAAACAGATGAGGGAGAGAAACGTCAACCGACGCAGACGATTAAACAAATGCCGAAAGTTAAAAAGGAAACAGGTCCAAGCCCATAACGAAGTGAGCGATGTAAAAGAGGTGGTTCAAATAGCTGCAAACGGGGATGAATCGCAGCTGAAAATGAGAATGGTTCGGAGACATGGCATTGTGAAGCTCCCAAAGGGAAATGATAAGAAGCACTTTAGAAATAACGAAAATCCCTACTCATCACGGTGGGCTGACATAAAACAAAATAATGGCCCAGTACTTAGAAAGGAACCGGAAGTAATTCTAAACAGCCTGGGAAATAGGAAAAGAAAAAAAAAAATGTTTTTGGATTCAGTAATTGGAGGAGAGAGCTAGATCCTGTTCGGGACGAACAGGCTTAAGTGGAGGGTAATGTTACGAGTGCAGAAAAATCTAGACGATTACAGAAAGATCTAAACGATTACGGTCACTTCCAGGAAAATAAAATCAACAAACAAGTTAATGAAATGAATATTGTTGTTGTTGTCTCTTCTTAGAAATAGGGTCAACATAAACGATTTTATGAATCAAATCAACATAACGTAAAATAATCGAGTATTCTAATGTTTTCTCAAGGTTTCTGGAAAGTGATGTCGAATTATCTAGAAGTATTGCAGAAGGTATATAAGAAAAATACCTTTTGTAGTTTTTAATTAGTTAGTTTTATTTTAGACCTGCGACAGTAAAGTGAAATTAAATGTAAAATTAGTTTATTTTAAACCTGCGATTGTGAAGTTAAAATTATAAAAGTGATCTTTAAATTAGATTTTGTGTAAAGTTATAGGGTAATAAAGTTATAAGTGTTATTGAATAGAAATATTTTGTGTATTATTTTGAACGTTGTGAATTGGAAATTTCTACAATAAACCGTTAGAGTTTCGAAGCTGTTGAAAGAATATTCTAGTTAAGAATATTGTTTGCTGTATTGTTTTCCTGTTGTTGTGAAACAATTAAGGTGTTGGATACTTATTAAAACCTGGTGTTTGTGCTTACTAATCAGTGATCGAACTCAGGAAGAGATTGGGAATTACGTTTATCGAATTGAGAGTAAGGCCAATTCGAAGGAAGTTTAGAAAAACGTAACAATATGTATTTGTGATTTTTTTGCTGAAATTAAAAGTAAAATAAATTTTAGCATTAATATAATAAATGTTTTCAGTTTTTTATAAAAAATATATATGGAAATTATTTTTTCCTAACCAAAAAATTAACAATGAAAAGGACGCGCTAAAAATTAATATGTCATACCTAATTAATAAGAGTTTACATCACCGTATCAAATTTAAAAAGTATGATGGTGAAAATGGCTAGCAAATTTGATACGTAGCAAATTAGATACTGGTGTAAACTTAGTATAACAGTCTAAGCCAATAAATAAAACTAAAAAATCATTGTGTAAAAAACTTATCGTTATCGATTTTCGTTGATACACCACTGTATCCTATTCCTAGCTTGGACCGCCATTTAACATTTTTATTTCATTTAAGAGTGACGAGGCTAATTATTAAGTGGAAAATATCTTTATATTTTAAAATATAACTACAATATATTCGTAAACATTCAGTTCATAATAAGTGATATTGTAAAGTAAAAATATTTCATTTTTATCTATACCTGTGTCAATTTTTAAAGTCGTTTTAAAAAAAGTAGTGTAAAAAAAAATTTAAAATGGAGTTTGTGCAAATAGCTGAAGAAGAAGGTGAAGAACAAATTGAATTACCAGCTGAAAATGACAATACACTACTATTGTCTACATTACAAGCTCAATTTCCGGGAGCTTGTGGCTTAAAATATCGCAACCCAGAAACGAGAGTTGTTCGTGGTGTAAGATTAAGTGAAGGGCGTTTGTATCCGGCCTCTGAAAGTGGTTGGGGAAGTGAAGTTTACTTTTGTGTTTTTCCTAAAGAGAATAAACGTAAGAGTGAAGATTCCTTAGAAAATAGCACAGCTAAAACTAAACGTATGGAAAATCGTTTAAGATGTACTGACCTAATTGTTTTGGGATTACCATGGAAATCTACAGAACAATCGTTACGTGAATATTTTGAAACGTATGGTGAAGTATTAATGGCACAAGTTAAAAAAGATTTGAAAACTGGTCAAAGCAAAGGTTTCGGTTTTATCCGATTTGCCGCTATGGAAGTACAAGTAAGAGTATTGTCTCAACGTCATCTAATTGATGAAAGATGGTGCGAAGTTAGAATACCAAATTCTAAAGAAGGAATGGTTCAACAAGTTTCATGGAAGGTATTTGTTGGTCGTTGTACAGAAGATATAACAGCGAGTGATTTACGAGAATATTTTTCTAAATTTGGTGAAGTTACTGATGTTTTTATTCCGAAACCATTTCGCGCTTTCAGTTTTGTTACATTTTTAGATCCAGAAGTTGCCCAATCTTTGTGTGGTGAAGATCATATTATAAAAGGCGTTTCGGTGCACGTCTCTAATGCTGCACCTAAATCAGATCATATTCGTAATTCAGGCTATAACTCCAATGCTATGAATAACAGAGATGGTGGGCACAGATCACGTAATGATATGTCATATCCGAATAATAATCAAGGTGGCGGTGGCGGCGGTTACAATAATAATAATAATGGTGGATGGAACAATCAAAATCGTGGAAATTTTGATATGCCCAACCTTCAGGCATTAGGGATTAATCCACAAGGACAAAATTCATCAAATCAAGGGCAAAGCTTGAATAATCCGTTGGGAGTTGGCTTAAATTTGAATGCACTTCCAATGAATCCAGCCCTCGTTGCAGCTGCATTAAATCAATGGGGACTTATAAGTAATCTTCAAAATAATCAAGATCAAGGGTTTGGTGGTTCAAGCGGCGGCGGTGGAGGTGGTGGTAATAATTCATATAACAATCGAGGTTCATCACAAGGAGGCGGTAATGGAAGTCAAGATTCACAAGGTGGATCTTGGTCACGGCAACAAAGACTGTCATCACAAGATTCAAAGGAAGTTCGACCATTCAGTCAGAATATTCCATCAAATTTTAATCGCAATAATGGTATAGGCAATGGGTCTTCAAACTTTTAAAAAAAACGAGAGTAGTGTGATTGATTGATTTTAAATTTAAACAAAATATTGTCATATGTGAATGTGTACTAAGTATAATTGTTTTTTTTTTGTCTTTCTAACATAAGAAGAAAGGATGTAAAATGAATATAACGAAATGATTTTAGAATGGAATAAATAATTTAAATAAGATATGAAATAAAAGTTTTGTTTGGTCAGTTTGAACCTTATGTTGTTGATTTAGGTTGGAATGGTTGGTTGTTTAGTGGAAGTGCAAAAATTGTTAACGGGAGATTTCGAAATATATACGTGACTGGCGTTTAAGTTTATTGTCTGTGTAATGCTAATTGTAGTGCAATTGGTAATTTGTGTGCTCCATAGAGTGTTAACTGAATTGGCGTCTGATATTCGAATATAAAGAGAAAATAAGTATAATTCTTATTACACTGATGAATGCTAAACTAAAAGTGAGCAGTTACAATGTCTGTCTATTATGATTTGATGAAATGTTAATTAAATTCTTGCATAGAAGTTTTCTTTTAGGAAATGAACATGATTAATACATAATTGTAAATCGTCAATTTAACGGATATTTTAAATTCCCAATCAAACTTGAACTCGGATGAAGATGCCTTTTTCGCAAAACTAAGGATCGGATTTTTTTTCAAATGTTATTTAAAGATAAATTACATATCTTAATTTAAAGAGAAATAGAATGATTACTGTATTGAAATCAAATCCAGCTAAATCATTAACCATTACAACAGGAAAATTATTTGTTGCACAGAAATTCATTACAATATCATAGACCACAAAAGGTTTGTCATATATAAATTTATCGATACTAATAATAAATAATGAGCAATTAATTAACTGTTTTGTTCATTTTCTGTTATTATATTCTGTTATTCTGAATCGAACCCGGCACCCTTGGGTTACAAGGCTAGCGTTTTGGCAACTTAGCTAGAATGGAGAAAAACAGATCTTGGGCTAGCATCAGACTCCATTCCGTCATAATTTTATCTCATCCATTTGTGGATAGATTGTGTGCTAGTCCACATACAGGTTTTGGGCTACGAAAAGTGTTTCACTGTTTTTAGTTTTTCGAATCACATTACTTACGATACACGCATATTAGTGTATCCAGTAAACTGTGGCTTGTTTCCCAGCTGGGTTAGATTTCTTACCCAATCTTTAACTATATTAGATATGATGGTAAATGCTTCTAGTGGTGCAAATTTCATTTAGTATGACGCAGGGGTAGGTTATCATTAGATCAGAGTGTTCAATTCTTGTTTCGAACACTCCTGCCTCGGTTTTTAAATATCCACTTACGATTTGATTAAATCATTACTCAATGAGTGCGTATCTAATTCACTGCTCCACGGTGGTTTATTACTCACCGTCGAAGTTTCCAACAACTCTTTCGGCCTGCTTGCATATTTTGTCTAGAAAATCATGTAAAGGATTCTCTTGGGGAATGTAACTGGCATTTCAACTCAATACTACACCTTCAACCCCGAATCTAAGGATAGCTTCTTTGGCTATGCTCTGAAGTTGCATGTGGGTAGAAACAGTCCTAACACGATCTCCATCGATATAATAGCACATGTTCTCATTCCTCTTGTTATATGGAATTGGTTAAACGATTAGAATTTAGCCCTTATAGCAAACACCTATACTATTAATTAATGTAATTCCATAGTTTGTCAAGATTAAAGTTTATTCCATAAATAAATGCACGAATTTATTTAGATCCATTTACAGGAAACTTAGTCTATGAAATTATATGTTTATTTTATCAATTTAAATGTAACTTATCGTTGACTTGTATCTCTAGGTCTATACGGTATTCCACGATTTTTCATTTCACGAATTACTAAATTTGGCAGTCTTCCAGATACTGAAACCGCATAAACTCCCTTTGTAAATCTATCTACAACAACAAAAAATATCAATATAAATGAAAACAATTTAAATGAAAACTTACTTATTCTTTGCCATTTAGAAACCCAGCTATCTTCCGGACTCATAACTGCGATTATACTATAAAATTAAAATTATTTAAGCACCTATAATAATAAAACTTAAAAAAATTACCCATCGAAATTATTACTAGTACAGTCATAAACATTTTCCCGATTGTTTTTCATACGAAGGAATTCTTCACAATTATCACAACCATCAAATTCAAATTGTTCAAATGTTTTTATTAGTGAACATACTAAACAAGCTCGTAAACCTCTTAAATCTTTTGGAATTGAGTCAAAAGACATTGTTTTTTTGATATCTTTTAAAAGTTTAGATCTACACGTCAAAAGTTAACTTGTTAGGTTAGAAATTATAATAAAATTTCCTATAAATTTCCTGTCAAAATGCGAAAATATAAAGCCCTACAGACGATCCAACTTGTCGGACGACCAAATTGGATGTTATCTCCAGACGATCCAACTTAACATCCGATTTTGACAATTCGTTTTTGGTTTTTGTTTAACAAATTCAATTTATTAATTCATAAATATAACAAAATACTTTTCTAAAATTTTCTTTGTTTCTCATTCTATGAAGTTTCTTACTCAATTGAATTAAAATCGTCCGACAATAATACACACCATTCGATTTGTTTGGTTGGTCGGACGGTCGGATGGAATTTCCATCCGACACATCCAAATTAATTTTATCGGAAAGACATGCGTATAATTGCATACACACTATCCGATTTTACATCCAATCCAACCATATCTGTCCGGCCGTCGGATCGTCTATAGGGCGCTTAACCCTACTGACAGATGTTTTTTATTTCATTTAAAAAACAACCGTTTTATAAGAAAATATTTCTTTTACGGAAACTAATATTTAATTTTTGTATGAAAATTCCAATCGTTAAGACTATGTAGTCTCCACTGCACGATCACAAACGTTTGCTAATGTTTGCTAACAATCTGTCCACCACCCAAACATTGTCTAAAAACAAATGTTTGCTAAATATAGCATTTGTTGAAGATCCGAAAATTTTACAATAAAAACTTGCCAAAAAAAATTAATAAAATCCATTATTAAAAACAGGTACACAATTTTATAATATTTTAACTATTAACTATGCTATTTTTTGTTTTATTCTAAATTTTCGTTTAAAAATCAGAATCAATTTTACTGAATAAAAGAATATACATGACAGATCTAGTTCCTAAATAAAGAAAAACCTGTCTCCAGCAAACGAGCACACAGCACAAAAACATATGTTTTCCATATCATTCGTGCTCAAATTTTCTGTCAGCTACTAAACAAATTTATGTTTGCAAACGTTAGCAGACGTGTTCAATAGAAATTTCCATGGTAACCAAACTCCTCTATTGGTATAATTAAATCAATATTTAAATATTATTTGAAGATTTTTTTTCCTGCTTCGTGAAATTATAATATAAAACTAAAATGTATTGGGGTTTTAGTGAATCTTTAAATTTGGAAAAGCTTTTTAAAAAACATATAAAAGAAACAGATACCATCAATATTTTACTATATGGCAACGGTGATCCACGACATATTTTAAAAACAATCGCAGAGGCTTACCAAACCACAACAGCAACTCAAATAAATTTCTACATGGTCGATGGAATTCATGAAATATTGGCAAGAAATATATTATTAATTGCAATTGCATTAGAAAATGAAAATTATATTTCTGTTAACGGTAGAACACATTTATTTATGGATATTTATGGAAATAGTTTGATTCGTCCATTCTCACATAATTACATTTGTAGTAAAGCTAAAAATTTTATTAAAATTATAACCGATTTTGACTATTGTCAGGAAAATTGTCCAATTTTCGATTTTAATTTATTACAATATCGGGAACGGGATTATCTTGAAAATATTTTTAAGTTTTGGTTAAATAAAAAGGAAAATATTTTTAATATTACAAAATATTGGGAAATGAACTTACGCCATTCATTGAAAAATCGTTATGACTATCGTAAAGGAGTTTTTGATTGGGATCTTATGATGAGATTAAAAGATCATGGTGCTCAACAGATTTGTGCTCAGGAATATGGACATTGGAGAGAGACGGGAATAGCTTTTACTTTTCCAGAATTTGAGTATAACTATCCAAATAAAACGTTAGCTGCAGGGTTAATAAAAAATGGTGATAATTATCGTAACCGTGGTTTTTGTGGTGATATGAACATTGGACCATACGCTACATTTGGTCTTGATTGTGATGATAAAAAAATGCTAATTTCGAATCATGGAACAAATCAATATCGATCGACCGATGTAACATTTCGTAACTTACACGAATTGTTTTATCAAATTGCTTTCAAAAAAGAATTTATTCAAAACGATGTCTCTGTTGCATCGTATGGTGCTGTTCTTTTGGAAACTGGAAAAACAATTCTAAATAATGATTACATTGATATTGAATTACAAAATTATGATAAACCGTTAAATACATATCCAAATATATCAATAAAATTTATATCGATTAATGATATAATAAAAATTGGAGATAATCATAAATTTCAAAAATTATTTGATGTGATTGTCATCGGACGAACGCATTTCAAATTAGTTGATGATATTAAAAATATTTTTAAAGAAAATATATTAATAATTTTTGAAACAAATCAAATTTCTACAGATAAAAAAGAAGATATAGCAATTTCTTTGAATAAAATAAAGGATTTCGGGAAGGATAATAAGTTGGAGTTAATAACTAATTTTAATATTAATCGACCTTACAATTATGTTATGTTTAAAAACTAAATTTTAGTGTAATAGATAAATAACTATAAAATATGTATTTTTTATTATTCATATAAGGAATTAAATTACATTTTTTTTACATTAAGTTAAGATGTTGCAATTTGTTTAAGTGGACCTTCAAGGTATTGGGAAAGAGCTGCTGCTTTTTGTTTAAGGATTCCTAATGCAACCCGTTCTTTGGAATATAGACATAACAACAAACTAGCTACCTGGAAATAAAAAAATAAAATTATATTACAAGCCGTACAGTTTCCTACTGTTAACATATCATGGGTATAGTAACTGGACACAAACTTATATCGAATTTGAGTTATTTACCTTAGCGATTTTTTTAGAAGGTGACATTTTTTATTTCATGAAGGATATAAGAATGAGTAGGGGTAATTAATAATTGAAGAATAGAAACTAATTTAAAATTTCTTTCTCAGCGCTTTTCAAGTTATCGGGTTAAGCCTACGATGTACTTGGATATTTAACCAAAATTTAAATTACTCGCCTATTCAGTTAATGACTTTAGTTACACGGGTGTTGCAAAAAAATTCTTAATACACTTTTAGGCCCGCTATACACCTGAGCTAAACTATGCGAACTATGCAAACTATGTTTTTAAAAAAATAATGTATATAACATAATTAAAGAAAAAACATTACGGAAACAAAACATTTAAAAAAGAAAAGAAAAACGGAAACTTTACATTATTTTAAAAATACATTATTCGCATTAAAACATTATTTTTTTAAAAACATAGTTTGCATAGTTCGCATAGTTTAGCTCAGGTGTATAGCGGGCGTTACGGTCGTATTTGTTGATCTGGCCAAAAAAAATCCGTTAAATAATTAAGAGACTAAACGCTTTTAAGTCATAAAAAGGGATCGTTTTAACGACCGTTTGGGTCAAATTAAATTAGTGAAATGTATAAATTAGAAATTTTTAGAAATATTTCGATCATTATCTAAAAATGAAGATCCTTGAGAGATTCTTGAGTATAAAGACGTGTGGAATCACGGGAATGTGATACTTGTGGCGAACATTTAAAATAAAAATTTTCAATATTTAGTAGGCGATGTTTTTATCGTTAAAATTTATAACAAAAAAAAATGAGTTTTAGAGTTCTTGTTTTTCGATTTGAAAAATAATTAAAAAGTTCCCTTCTTTTTTTATTTTAAATATAATAATGTTATAAGAGTTTTAAGTATTTAATCTTCATAAATAGAATGTAAAAGAAAATTAGTTGTATATATTAATATTAAACAATGTGGTATACTGCAATTTTACGTTTAATAAGACGAAGATTATTTCTGGCGTTAATATTTTTATTAGCATGGAGGGATCAGTTTTTATTCTTTTGACATTTTTTTTTAAATTTTTGATCTACGGATGTGACAACCCCGCGTACTCCAGTCCCTGCTATTGACATACGAGTTGACGTGAGATATCACACACCACTGGCAATAGCAGTGAGATATCACTAGCCAAGGTGACATCTTAGGGGTGGTGGCGGATGAACTGTATTCAGTCAACGGTAGCACCCTCAATCTTAACTATTAAATAATCCTTGATGATGAGACGCGATTTCTTCGTTGAAGAAATGAGCCTTCATATAATTATGTGTGGGCTTTAATCTTTAAGAAAGAGAGCGCGTCACAGGATCGAGGAATATGCAACCGGCTGGATTATTGGAAACTACATTTTTGTTTTGTTTCAGCAAGTTTTTGTAACAATTTGCTATTTACTTTTATTTTCTCTATTCTATCATAAAATATTGGCCTATGTCATATTTTGTCAGTGATAGGATTTTTTGTTTAGTTATCCATTCTTTAATAAAAAATATAAAAATACAAAAAAGAAAGATTTACGTCCATCAACATTCAACACCTTTGAACGTATGTTGTTGTGGGACCTTGGTCTTAAAAGATTTTTATGTGTTATTGTGACACATATTGTAATTCCTACTACACAAAACACATTTTATTTAAAAAAAAAAAAATCTTTGAATTCGGAGTTCAAGTATTTCTTTTTATTAATACAATTTTATAAATTATTTATATATTTAACTTCATTCTTTTAAATTATTGTTTTTGTTTGTTTGTTCAATGTTAAATGTTTTTATGAATTTAATGTACAAATTAAGGGAAATTCTAATTTGTTTGGGGCTGATGTTGGTCGCAGCATTCGGTTTAGTTATCGCAACACATCACACCACAATTATTTAAAAACGCGAAACCAATATTTTTATTTTTAAATGAATATTTTATATTTTTTTCTTTTTACAGCGTCAAACATATCCTCCTAGTGACACATTCTGTTTTTTTTTCTTCAAATTCTTATTTTTCGGCTTTCAAGCCACGCCAACTCCAACTAGTGCGTCAAATTTTTTAAAATTTCTTTTTGTTTTTAAATCGATACCATGGGCCGAAGTTTAAGATCTCCTTCCTTCGTAAGACCCATTACACTCTCCTTTACTCATGGGCCGAAGTCTAACATCTCCTTCCTTCGTAAGACCCACTCTTCTCTTCTGAAAACTTGGGCCGAAGCTTCACAACTCTTTCGTTCGTAAGACCCACTTCATTCTCTGTTACTCGCTCCAATCTCCTTAACTTATGGGCCGAAACAAATTTTCTGATTTTTTAATTTCTATCCCTAACGTTATGTTACCATACCCACATACCCCACCATACCCCGTTACCTAACCCATATGTTACCATAACATGAACATCTCCTAACGTTAACCATCTATCTGTTGACAAAACAGATATGGTACTTATGGATATAAAAATCAGATTTCATCTAATTAAGCAGAACCTCCAAATATCTGATCTCAAAAGAATATCCCTAACGTTACCCATATGTTTTTATAACATGAACATCTTCTAACGTTAACCATTTATCTGTTGACGAACAGGTATGGTCTTTATGGATATTTAAAACGACATTTCGTCGTTAATTAGATATTTCTTCTGAAAGCGATCTTTTTCTATGGTACACGTCTCCAAGGTAAACATTGGTCTCAGTCAACTTTGTACTGTCAGACTTTACCAAACTTGTGTTACCATATGCACTCTTTTGCTTACGCTAAATTTCTGCTTATTCTTGCTTTTAACAGCTACTTTTCGAAAAATGAACTAATATTCACGTTTGTACATGCTAGTATTGTCTCAGTCAACTTTGATCTGTCAGACATTCAGCATCACCGACGTTAATTTTCTGCTTCTCGTATTTTAAACGAACCTTTTAACCTATGGTACGCATTTCCACATATATTGGTCTCAGGCAACTCAGCTCTGTCAGACCTATATCTTCACTCGTCTTACGATAACTCCATAATTGTTCGTTTCGTTTTTTTTGCAGATCTCAAAATTCGTAAGACCCATAATTTACTTTTTTTCTCCACCAAATGGTATCGATTTCTAACAACATCTTCAAACTTTCTCTTTTTCGCTACAATACTCGAGCATTCAAAAAACTCTTCCCTTCTCCTCTTTCCAACTTTTACTAGCTACTTTTCTTTTATCGTTCCATCTTTGATGGCACTAGGGGGGGAGTGTTGTGGCGAACATTTAAAATAAAAATTTTCAATATTTAGTAGGCGATGTTTTTATCGTTAAAATTTATAACAAAAAAAAATTAGTTTTAGAGTTCTTGTTTTTCGATTTGAAAAATAATTAAAAAGTTCCCTTCTTTTTTTGTTTTAAATATAATAATGTTATAAGAGTTTTAAGTATTTAATCTTCATAAATAGAATGTAAAAGAAAATTAGTTGTATATATTAATATTAAACAATGTGGTATGCTGCAATTTTACGTTTAATAAGACGAAGATTATTTTTGGCGTTAATATTTTTATTATCATTAACCTATTTTTTAATTAATGTAATTGTAAATGGTGGACTGATATCATTTGATTCATCAGAGTTAAACGAATTGAAATTAAGAGACATCAACCTTTGATATGGCAAACGAAAACTGAAATTACCTCAACAAATGATTTATCAATTAATTGCCGTAACTCAATACAAGGTAAAGCTTTAATTGTTGATGATCGTGGTTTTGTATGCTCCCGTTCAGAATTATTATGGAATGGATGTTGTAACACTGAGATAAAAGCAACAAGACAATATAACTGTAAAAATTGCCTCCGCTTGTCAGACAACTTTCACACAACATCATTCATCAAGAGCTTATAATTATCTCTCTAAGAAGCTATAATATCGCATATTGTGTTCAACTTTTGTGCAACGTTACTCTGCTCTACACTCTGCTAAAACAAGCTATATACTCACCGATTAAACGACAAAGCCGTCTTACAATTTTTGTCTTCTATCATGTTTTTTATACACAATTTTATAATAACAAAACAATGTTTTTTTTATTATTAACAACTCAATTTATTTTATAAAAGTTTTCTTTAATATAAAATAACTAACTTTATACTTTTCAACAAAATGTTTTCACAGCAAAAAAAAGGCATTATTTTTTTGAGAAATCTCTGATTCTTTTGTCCATTAGAAAATTAAATGTGATTGTTAAAAATAATTTCGAACGAGCAGCAAACGACTTCCGGATCTGTTGCTGTCTCGTTTATTTTACTTATCCGTGTTTGTTTTTTACAGTAGTTCTACTAAGACCACAGTACTCCCCTGACAGTAAACTTGTCTAGGTGAACGAGTCTAAAAATCGAGCTGGAGTTCTTGTTGATCTACCGGCTCGAGTGGTCGTAGATTGCGTTAAACGTGTATCCGTTGTTTGATCTGAACAACCGTCCATTTGAGTATTTTTACGAATATGTACTTATCGGTTTACATTTTAAAGTGGAAACGTCTTTACACGAGGACTTCTTTATTAGTGGTTTAAAAATCAAATTGGGATTAAACATAACTTTTCGAGTGGTTTTGTAACGGGTTGTAGTACTATCTGAGGGTGAGGAGTCAGATGTGTTCAGTCTCGTAGACATTCTGTTCAAATTAGTTGATTGACTTATCGATGAAGAAGTTTCATCTCTTGTGTTTGAAATTGTGGATGGTGATATTAAACGTGGTTCAACGTTTTCAATAAAATATGGCTTTAGTCTATCGATTGACACCTTGACATGTTTATTTTTAATATTAATTACGAAATTTTTTTCAGGGGTGCGTTGCGAAATTAACTATAATTAACCGCGGTTAACTTTACTCTACCAAATGTCGTTCCATAATTAACCGCAAAATAAAAAATTTACTGGATGACAGATGTACTATCGTTCCAAAACTATAAAAATTAGCTGTCACAGTAAATTGTGACGTCACTACTTTAACTTTGTTACTCAAGTCTAGAGTAGAGTTTGTAGAGGTTCTAATGTCAAAACGTATAAATATTTAAAACAATATGTCAACCGATTTATAAAACACAAATAATTTTTTATAATAAAAGTATATTTTAATTGTTGTGGAAAAAAAGTTGGAAATTATGTTTTGTGAATATATCGTACATTTAATTATTATATACTAAGGATTTAATAAATTTTAGTGAAATGTGTTATCATTATTATTTTTATTTGATTCTGAAGACAGAAAAATAAATTATAGAAATAAAAAACATACACTACATTTTTAGTTTTATTTATCGTAATTAGAATATTAGTTTTTATTAATTTTGAATTTTTAGCAGTCTTTTACAATTTAACTTTGACAGCCTTACTATGGTAATTTTAATTTAATATTTGACGTCACTATTTTGACTATGACATTAGTGACATTATTACCTTATGGTTAACCGTGGTTAATTTCGAAACGCACCCCAGAACGACTCACTACAGGGAGTGCGTTCCGAAACTTTACTAAAGAGTTAACTATAGTAGAATTTTTTTGCCAGCGAATTTTTGACAGATAGGACGCAGCAAGAGATAAAAGATGAAACAAAAAGTAAAACAGAGATGTCTTATTTATTTTGGGATAAATTTGTTTTCAAAACAATTATATTAGTTGAATTTCTACTTCTAGTTCGTACCATTTGTTTGTTGTGATATTTGTTTACATAGGCGTCGTTATTTTTATTATACTTATTTTTAATTATCAACATTTTGTTATATTTCCTACAAAATCATTAATATTTCTACTAGTTTTTGGGTTTCTATTATAATTGGTTTAATTTCAATAGTAATTTATAAATTTTATGCGTTTTTTTGTCCATTTCAATGGGACCCCAATAGTTTTTTTTTAATATTTTAATCGAGACACTAAATATTCTGCGCATATGCAAACAATAAGCGCATAACAAACAAATTTCGTGTTCACTGGCAAAAAAATTCTACTATATATTTAAATAATATTTAAATCCGGTCGTTCAGAAACGAAAGAGTAAAGTTAATATTTAACTATTTGACAGCTGGGATACGTTCCGAAACTTTACTATAGTTAACTATATTTAAATATCATTTAAATCCGGTCGTTCAGAAACAAAATAGTAAAGTTAATATTTAACTATTTGACAGCTGTTTGCGTTCAGAAACATACTACGCCCCGCCCACATTTATTTAAAAATTAAAGGAGCTCTTGAGTAGAGTTAAAAATTAAATACACATATACATAAGCATTATTTAAAATTTAACGATTTCAAATTGACAGTTCAATTTATTTTGAAATTGCAGCATATATATTTTTCAAATTCTGAATGAAATGCAAGTTTTCTATAACAATATGGTTAGTAATTTCTATCTTAGTTTTGAATTTTTTCGGTTTTAATTTTATTCAATTGAAACATTTTATGAAAGAATTATTCTGACATACGATTTTAACAGATTGTATTAGTATTTGTGTATTTAATATTTTACTTATGTGGAGTTCTTTCAGGTTTTTGATGTACATCAATTTTTAACTTGTCTGAAAGAACGGACAAACCACATGATTTTCATTATTGTTGTATTGGTAACAAAACAAAACATTTTCGATTTAAATTTACATTAAAATAATTGTGTAAACATAAAATATTTATTCACTTTACGCAGAATTTATGTTTAATTTTATAAAATTCACCTAATAATCACAAAAAACTATCTACAAATAGTAAATTCAAAAAATGGCGTCACGTTTGTTATTGTTTTTATACGTGTGTGTTTGTATTAGTTTTTGCTGGAAGAAGAATTTATCAAAAAATCTCAATTTCATAAAATTGATGTACATCAGAAAAAACATCAAAAATTTGGTCTGAAAGAACACGACCAATTGATTTACATCAATTTTTTTTTATGTACATCACATTTTTTGGTCTGAAAGAACTCCACATTAATATCGTCGTTCAGAAATTATTTAACTAAAGTTATTAAATATTTTAATGCGGTGATTTGATTGGTGCATTAAATATTTAGCTATAGTAAAGTTTCAGAACGTATCCCTGTTTGCGTTCAGAAACACACTAGTCCCCGCCCACATTTATTTAAAAATTAAATCTGCTCTCGAGTAGAGTTAAAAATTAAATACACATATACATGAGCAGAATGGAAATAGAAATGAAAGAAAACTATATGTTATTTCCTAAGATGTGGCTTAGATACGTGGACGATGATTTTTCTATAGTCAAAAGAGATGATTTGCCAACAATATTTCAATTCATTAACAACTACCATCCCTCAATTGAATTTACATATGAAACAGAACAAAACAACATTTTAAATTTTTTGGATCTAAAAATTATAAGAAAAGACAACAATAGTTTAAAGTTTGGAATATACAGAAAACCTACAAACATAAACCGGTATATCACAAACAACTCCTTTCATCATATAAGCCACAAAAAAGCTGCTTTTCATTCGATGGCCAACAGATTGTACAATGTTCCAATGGAAAAACCTGAGTTTGATGAAGAGGTAGAATATATACATAATGCAGCAATAGCCAATGGATTTCAAAAAAACTTGCTGATCAAATAATGAAACAACACAAAAGAAGACATGAAACCTCTAAGCTATCAAAACTAAGCAGACTAAAGGAAAGTGTAAAATCAAGAATTAGCCTACCATTTTACCCAGCAATCACAAACAAACTACAAAAAAATTTTAAAAAGCATCAGATTGAGCTTGTCACGAGACCAAGTACACAAATTAAAAAACATTTAAAACAATTATAAGGATAAAGAATGCAGCAACTCCCGTTCAGGTATTTACCAAATCAAATGCCAAAACTGTGACAAAATCTATATCGGACAAACGTTCAGAGAATTCGGCACAAGATTAATTGAACATAAGAAAGCCAACGGGAATACATCTAGCGTGGCCCATCATATGAATGAAAACCAACTAACTCAAAAATTATTAAAAATGTTTATCAGAAATGGAAACTAGATGCATATGAGTCTTATCACATCACAAAAACAACAAATAAAATGAATTTACAGGACGCACCAATCATTTCACCACTATTTCAAATTTCAGAAAAACCAGGAAACTATTAATGAAGTCATAAACATTTCAAGAATAATTTTTTTTTTAATTTTTTTCTCAATTTATGATTTTTGTCATTACTTTAGAGTTAAGTTACTTCCCTTTTCTTTTGTGTTTTTGAATGTTTTTAGCTTTTTTGTTTTATTGTTTAATCTTAGGTTACTTCCCCATTTTATTACTGATACTTATCTTTCAATAATCTATAATTAGTATAAATAGAACAATTAAAACACTGGATACTTTAGTTGTAAATCCTTTGTTAATGGACTCATAGAGTCCGAAACTAGTCAGGAAATACAAATAAAATTAACGATAAAATTGATGTTTTGCCTGTTTGTTTTTGTTTTAATTTCTTTGGGGAAAAAAATAATAATTAAAGGGTTTTTCTAAAAAACTTGTCGTTAAACAGTAGGTGAAAGTAATAGGTGATTACAATTCGTTGGGAAATAGTTATTTGTTTAACTAGGCAGCAAAGTAGTAGATTGACTGCCGCGGCTGATAGTTCATAGCCGAGCGAGCGAGGCTAGGAATTCAGCCAAGGCAGTCAATCTACCTTGCTGCCGAGTTGAACATATAATTTTTTCTCCGATTAATAATTACAATGATATGTAATTTAATAATTATTACTTTAAAAATAAAGCAAAATTTTAAAAATGAAAAAAAAATCGATTAAAAAAATTTTTTTTTTAATCGCAATATCTGTTTATTTCTAAGAAGTCTAATTATTTTGCTGCCTAGGCAGCAAAGTACTTGCTTTGCTGCCTAGGCAGGAAAAGTGCCATTTTGCTGACTGAAATAAGTCTGCAAAATTTATATTTGCTGTCTATCGGAGAAAAAAAAGTTTTTATATTTAACAAATACAATTTCATTCATTACATAAGCATTATTTAAAATGTTTACGATTTCAAATTGACAGCTCAATTTATTTTGAAATTTCAGCATATATATTTTTCAAATTCTTAATGAAATGCAAGTTTTCTATAACAATATGGTTAGTAATTTCTATCTTAGTTTTTAATTTTTTCGGTTAATTTTATTCAATTGAAATATTTTATGAAAGAATTATTCTGACATACGATTTTAACTGATTGTATTAGTATTTGTGTATTTAATATTTTATTGAATGAACATCGTTAAGAAATTATTTAACTATAGTTATTAAATATTTTAATGCAGTGATTTGATTAGTCCATTAAATATTTAACTATAATAAAGTTTCTGAGCGTACTCAGGGTATGGAGATGAGATGGACCGTCATACGGCGGTTGAAGTGACCGCCGAACTGCGTCCGTTCGAACGTGTGAACATGTATTGAGTTCTTTGAAAACGAAAACATTTTCGTCCGAGCTGTGCTTAGTTGGCGGTATTGGGCGTATTTGACTGAAATTGTCTTTAGTTGCTGATACCAAATCGGACTGTGGTTGAGGACGTTTATTGTCTTCAAGAAAGTGTCCAGGAATTCTACAGCTGGGTACAGATCAATAGAAATTTACGTGTGCGTTGAATTTTCTGTACGGCGCAAATATTTACGGTGCAAATGGAACAGGCTTAAGTGGAGGGTAATGTTACGAGTACAGAAAAATCTAGACGGTTACAGAAAGATCTAGACAATTACGGTCACTTCCAGGAAAATAAAATCAACAAAACACATCTAAAAATGAATGAAATGAATAATGTTGTTGTTGTTGTTCTGTTCTTAGAATTAGGGTCATTGTCAATATAAAATAAATGATTTTATGAATCAAATCAGCATAACGTAAATTAATCGAATATTCTACTATTTTCTAAAGGTTTCTAAAAAGTGACCTAGAATTTTCTAGAAATTAAGCAAAACACTATATAAGAAATTGTGTTTTTTTTTTAATAAAATGTGTTGTGTAGTAGGAATTACAATATGTGTCACAATAACACATAAAAACCTTTTAAGACCAAGGTCCCACAACAACATACGTTCAAAGGTGTTGATGGACGTAAATCCTTCTTTTATTTTGTTTTTTTATATTTTTTGTTAAAGAATGGATAACTAAACAAAAAATCCTATCACTGACAAAATATGACATAGGTCAATATTTTATGATAGAATTATAGAAAATAAAAGTAAATAGCAAATTTTTTCAAAAATTTGCTGGAACAAAACAAAAATGTAGTTGCCAATAATCCAGCCGGTTGCATATTCCTAGATCCTGTGACGCACCGTCTTTCTTAAAGATCCAAGCCCACACATAGTTATATGAAGGCTCGTTTCATCAAGGAAACAATAGCGTCCCGTCATCAAGGATTATTTCACAGCTAAGATTGAGGGTGCTACTGTTGATTGAATACAGTTCATCCGCCACCACCCCTAAGATGTCACCTTGGCTAGTGATATCTCACCGCTATTGCCAGTGGTATGTGATATCTCACGTTAACTCGTATGCCAATAGCAGGGACTGGAGTACGCGGGGTTATCACACCCGTAGATCAAAAATAAAAAAATTTTCGAAACAATAAAAACTGATCCCTCCATGCGGGTTGTAGATTTTTTATTTTAAGCCTGCGATAGTGAAGTTAAAATTATAAAAGTGATCTTTAAATTAGTTTTGTGTAAAGTTATAAGTGTAATAAAGTTAAAAGTTTTATTGAGTAGAAATATTTTGTGTATTATTTTCAACGTTGTGAACTGGAAATTTCTACAATAAACCGTTGGAGTTCTGAAGCTGTTGAAAGAATATTCTAGTCAGGAATATTGTTTGTTGTATTGTTTTCCTGTTGTTGTGGAACAATTAAGGTGTTGAATACTTAATAAAACCTGGTGTTTGTGCTAACTAATCTCAGTGATCGAACTCAGGAAGAGATTGGGAATTACGTTTATCGAATTGTGAGTTAGGTCAATTTGAAGGAAGGTTGAGAAAAACGTAACAATATGTAATATTAAAAACTCACACAAGTATTAAATTTCGAAACACATTTAATATTTTTATTTAATTATAATTTTAATGACCAAGCGATTTGTAGAATATATGGAATATTAGTAAATAAGTAAATTAAATGTAATATATTTTGAATACATTTTGGTAGGGATATTTGATGAATGTAATATTTATATACATAAAATTTCAGGAGAAATCGACTAATTTTGTATATAGATGAATTGATCAATTTTGTATATATACCAGAATTATTTAATGAAATAAACAGAATCAATTTTGAACTATAACTAGTCGTTTATTTTACTAATTGATTTTCCTGACGTCACCGAATTGCTCTAAGCTCAAGGGACTACCAGTGAATTCACAATACGAATTGCTCTTGAGTTCAAGGATTGTGCGTGAACTGTGACTGTACTTTCTATACAGAAAAACGGACATTACCAAAGCATTTTATATCTGTGGGAAACAAGTAACTATAGAAACATCTATTCTATAGAAATCAAAGTAGGTGATGAACCACACATTCGAAAATGATTTCGATGTTTACATCAGCCACCTCAAGAGTAACTTCGAAATAGAGATAGAAGACGCAGTCTATCATAATAGGATAGGGAAAATAAAAATGAAATAAAAAGCAAATTTGTTTCAAAAATTTGCAGAAACAATACTAAAATGGGTTTGCCAATAGTCCAGCTAATGGCATAATCCTTGATCATGTAACTTACTATCTTCCTCAATGATTAAAACTCAGATATATTTTTATATGAAAGCTCGTTTCTTCGAGCAAGCTACAATGTGTCATCATCAAGGAATATTCAGTAGCTAAGATTGAGAGTGCAATCGTTTACTAAATACATTTCATCCCCCAGCACCCCTAAGATATCACCTTGGCTAGTTATATCTTACTGTTATTGCCAGTGGTGTGATATCTCACGTTAACTCATCTGCCAATAGCAGGGACTGGTTTACATTTCCAAAATTTCCATTTCCTTTAGTTTACATTTCCAAAACGTTACCGTCCCAATAAAAACCTAAAAAAATTATTATACCTGCGTAATAGCAACATGTCCATTTTCACATTGTAATAACACAAACTGTAATCTATCCTCCCGAAATGCATTCCTGCCGTGCTTTTCATAAGCTGCCCAAACATTACTTGCAATAGCTGATGTCACCCTTGCATCACGATCACCATACCCGGAATATGCTAACAACGATCCTTCATGATTTAATAATCTAAATATAATAAAATGACATTATATTTTATAAACTATAAACCATTGTTAAACTTACAATGTATTTTCAACTCCACCTGTATTTGCTTGGCTTAAAATCTGGTTTAACACTTTTGGTTTCAACATTGTTTCGATGTTATCTTTTGTTATCAAGGGGTTTTTTGACATAAGTTTGTCGGTAATGCAGTTTTAACACTTTCTTGCATATTTGTTTAAAGCCTCAATACAAAACAGTCAAAATAATTTTTATTAGTATAATAATTAGGTTTATTATAAATTTTTAAAAGAAAATATACATAAAACTTATTCAATAGCATATAATTTTAGAGTACGATCCATGCTTGTTGAAGCCAAAAATTGTGCATGTTTCCCAAATCTAACCCCGGTTGCCATTGCTGTATGATCATTAAAGGTTTTTAACTCCTGCCACTGTTTGCATAAATAAATTCTAATATCAGATCCAGCAATTGCTAGGTATGTACCACTTTGATCAAAACATAAATTCGATATTTCATAACCATCACCAAGTTGAATTGTTTTAAAGTTTTTCAATTTACGTAAATCCCATAGTTTAACACAACCATCCTCAGCAGCGGCAGTTGCTAAATAATAACCATTTTCAGAAAAGGAAATTGAACTAATTGGACCAGTGTGTCCGGGAAAATTGGCAACATTACTTTGTTCTTTCAAATCCCAAATTTTTACTTGGGAATTTTCTGTACCAATACCAAAAATCAAACCATCTGGATGAAATTGGGCTGTTGTAAGTCCACTATCAGCGGTATCTATAACTTTTGATAGTAGTTGTCCATTACGAATGTCCGAGAAGGCCCAATATTTATCGAGTGATGTTGAAAGTATATAATCCCCTGTTGGATGCAGCGAGAGACCGGTAACTGGCCCATCGTGACAACGAAGCAAAAGTGTAGTTTGAGAGGTTGGGATATTCCAAACTCTAATGGACATATCGGGTGAGCCGGTGATAACGGTATCTTCTTCTGGATGATATATGACAGTTGTAACCTTTTTGGTATGTCCTTTGAGAATAGCAACAACCTGCTCTGTATCTTTATTGAATACGGTTGCACATTTATCATTCCCTCCAGTCAATATTTTGCTATAATCAGTACTGGATATATCTAAAGCTAAAATACCAGGCATACTAGCAGAGTGTAACCCAGGATGAGATGCAACGGTCATAAACGTTCTTATTTTCTCTTGACTCATTAAATCCTCTGGTACTATTCTACCACGTTTTTTACGTTCTTGTGTCAAAACCGTTGCTTTGTCTTGAAGTTTTTGAATTATTTCTGGTGTCATGCCAGCCTGTTCAACCGGTTGTGCTGCAGCTCCTCCAGCTTCAGATCCAATAGATGGTTGTTGCATTCCTGATGGAGTTATTATAATACCAGCTTGTGGTTTCAATGTAGCTAACGCTTCTCGCGCTGCAGTTACTTCTTTTTGTAGACGTGCAATAACACGGCATGCAGCATCATGTTGATATAAAGCGTGACTTAGTTCTTGTTTGGCTGTTTGAAGTTGTTGTCTTTGTGTGAAACAAGTTAGCATAAGAGCATCCCATTCGTCCTGCATTGTTTTTAATGCTGCCGGAATACTTGTTGCACTTGGTGGTTTTGGTCGTACAATTGGCGATGCTATAAAAAATTAGGTAACGATTAATTCCTATAAATTTTAAAAATTATTGACTTACTTTTAATTTCAATTAAATCATCATTTGTCATATCTTTACCAGTTACAGGGTCACAACCATTTTCCAATATATATTTCTCAATAACTCTTTTCTCATATACATTCCCCGATACCTTTGATATGACAGGATGTTCTGGCACTTCATTAGTAACTACAACAAAAATACAATCGAACTTTATAACCTCAAAATACCATAAAAACTGTTTAATACGTTATACTAAATAAATTGAATTTTATAAATAAAAAATGTTAAACATACGTGCGCAAAATAATGCCATTGCTTATAATTAATGTTTTTACGATTTTAAAGATAGAAATTAAACGGTATTTAAATGAATAAAATTTGTTTAATATTTCGCGTTGTTTGAATGGATATATTTTGACAAAACCGGTAGATGTCAAAAATTTAATTTTTTTTTTTTCAAGTTTGTATGCCCTATATATTTTGAGCAAATTTAAACCAGATGGAACAGCTGTTTTGATACAAATAAAAAATATTTTTGAGAATAAAAACGCTAACAAAATTTTATTAAATTACAATGATCAAGAATTTAATGCGGTTACAAATTTTAAAGGAATACCTAGTTCTAACAATTTATCATTGCTTAGATGTCTAAGATGTGGATAATAATGAAGAACGGCTTCCCAACATATAGCCGTCAATGTTGGTATTTTCATCCATATTTTATAAAGATCATTTACTCGTTTAGTATTATTATCATTAAACATAATTCCACCAAATATATACATACAACCATCATTCGATGCCGTTGCATCATGAAAAAATAGCGGTTTCGGTAAAACAGTTGTTCGTAATAACGTCCACTGATAAGTTTTTAAATTTAATCTCCAAATATCATCATAATGTTCTATATCACGATACCCTCCAGCTAGTACAACATAGATTTCTTTATCAATTCCTTCGTATTGTACACATGAATGACATTTCCTTGCGGCTGGCCATAAACTAGTTGTTGTCCTATCCGGCAATGTCTCAATAAATTTCCATGATTTTTTTGTCAGATCGAATGCAGGAATTTCCTTTAATCCATATGACGCTATTGCTGTTCCTCCACCTAAAATATAAATTAAGCTGCCGTCGAATGCTATACCATGGCGATAACGGCCTCTAGGTACCTCATCCCGCGACATATAAACACATTCCCATCTCATTGTTCTTAGATCTAATCTGTAGAAACAAAAATAATTATTCGGTATTGTTAATACATATATTAAAAAATATAAATAATACCGATGAATGTCGCAATAATAAACAAATCCAGTAGTTCCACCAACGACATACAAAGATTCATCATGATAAACCATGGTTTGTCCGTACAAAGGTTCAGGTTTGTCTCCTCTTGTTTTTATTCTTTTCATTTTGAATGGAGCACGGTTAGGATAACATATAGATAATTTATTTGAACAATTTTCACCGAAAGGGAATCCAGTTCCTCCAAAAACCTAAAATAAAAAAAAATTAAAACAGAGTTACCAAACTTTTTTATCATAAATAATTTTCATTTTAGAATTAGAAATTTTTTAAAAGTACCATTAATATTTCACCTTCTAATATAACGGCATTTGAGGCAAGTTCTTTTGGCATACTTGATGTTGAGTTAACAATTAAAGTCCATTTCTCGGTATGCATATTGAATTTCCACAATTCTTGAAACAAACCAATCGAACCAGGTCGTCCATGATCCGGATTGTAACCACCAAAACTATAAATATTTCCATCATTACATACAATACGATGCCCACTTCTAGGTGTTGGGAGTGTACTATTTGAATCAAGGTCCACTTTTTGTAATGTGAAAGGTCGAAATTTATATAATTCCATTTTCCTTTTATCATAAATCGACGGTGCACGGCTCTTCAGTAGTATATAATTTAAATTATATTTTATAAATTTGATTATTTGTTTCACTAATAAAATTAAAAATCGAATAAAACTGTTTAGCATTCCAATAGATTTTTAGTAGGCATAATAATCAATAAATTATAGTTACATTTGTTTAAAAATATGTTTCATGTTGTATTATTTTCTATGATGTTGGTAAATATAATTTTTTTATTTACATAACCTGTAAATAAAAACTGTTTTATTTATATTTTTCAAGAAATTTAATATGGGTTACTTAATTCATATCAAAATACATTATAATTCAATTTAATGTATAATAAATAAAATCGTAAAATAATTGAATAATTTTTAGCACATTTTGAAACGTACATAAATTATATATTGACAGATTACTTGCCCTATAAACAAATTGGGAAATTTGATTAACGGTTCATGTACAATAAAAAAACTTTGGCATAATAAAAAAACTTTTGATGCACAAGGAAAATACTTTTCGTTTCGGTGTATGCATTTGCATATATGAGGGGTCTAAAAGCAAAACCGACAATATCCACCGTCAAATAAGTGGATATTGCCGGTATTGCTTTTAAACCCTTCAATAATTTTTGATACTACCTAGCACAATGCTTTGAAAGGTAGCTAACTTGGGGATATTACTTCTACTTAGGCGCCAAAATTTTTTTATTTGCTATAGAATCACTCACTAAAGCGAATAAAACCAAAACGAGTTGTATATCAGCCGGGGTTAAAGATACAGCCCTTTGAAAAAAGCAAAATTCATACAAAATTATACTTATTTGACAAGATGTTATTCAAATATTACTAAGTTTATACCACCGATAGTTTAATAGAATACTAGTTTTTTGCTATTAAACTATCGATACATTTGGCGTTTATACCACAAAATAGTATTATTCTATCTGTGGTATAAACGCTCAGAATAATATTGACAGATAGAATACGGCTACCGTATTTCAAATTTGAATATAAAATCTTATACTAATATTAATTTAAAATTAAAACTAAATTTTGAGTTATTTTGATGTTGCACATTTTTTACAATCGCATGAAATTGTCTTTTACATTTAACGTTTTGACCGTTACATTTTTTTTGAATATACTATTATACTATCGATCAAAAGAAAAATATCAAATAACTATCTGTCAAAGTAAAAAGGTATTATTCTATCCGTTTACACAGTAATAGTTTAATAGCTATTTGCTATTATTCTATTATACTACCATGGTGTAAACTTAGTGTATGTTCCTATAAAAATCTTGTTGCCTAACTCATTTTTAGCACAAAAAAATCATGAACTTGTAGCGCCATTTTGAAATTAAAACTCAATATAAAAAAAAATCAAAAAATCGCCATAACGTCCATAACGCAATTTGGAAAAATAAGACTACACTCCATATAAAAAAATTCAAAAAAATTTAATCAAAAACACTAATACAATTTTTTGCATATGGCAATGTTCATTGCAAATGGCGTGCATCAGTAGGGCTATGGTTAAGGAGGTTTTGGTGTGGCATGATGCTTTAAAGTGTAGCTAGCTTCATTCTCTATATTAATCATGAGAAAAAGCAAAACCCCCGATATATCATAGCCATACACTTTCACGCCATTTGCAATAAACAATGAACATTGCCATATGCAAAAAATTGGATTAGTGTTTTTGATTAAATATTTTTGAATTTTTTTTATATGGAGTTTTATTTTTCCAGATGGCGTTATGAGCGTTATGGCGATTTTTTGAATTTTTTTTATATTGAGTTTTAATTTCAAAATGGCGCTACAAGTTCACGATTTTTATTGTGCTAAAAAATGTAGATGGCTTCTATATACTGGGGGTTTTGGAAAAAGTTAAGAAATATTTAACTTTTTCATTGGGTCTTTGCGAATCCATAAATATTTTACAGAACACAATTTTTGGTGAAGGCGAAATTTGTGAAAAATTTGTTATGCCTACTGTCATAATTTGATTATACTAAAAAGCTATACCAAATTTTGACGTTTCGTTATAGTGAATATAAATTTCGAAAGGCAAAATTTTGAAAATTAATAATTGTCATCTGTCATTATTTCGTCAATTGAACCACGGTTTACCATAAGGTAATAATGTCCCTAATGTCATAGTTAAAATATTGACGTCACGTATTCAATTAAAACTTTTTGGTTAATTATAGAACGACATTTGGTAGAGTAAAGTTAACCGCAGTTAACCATAATTTCGAAACGTACCCCAGAGCAAATAAAGAATTTTTTAGCTTCTTATTAAGAAAAAATCATTCTAACAATATTTTTTTTTCTCAAATTATTTTCATACAAACTTGGTCTCATGACTAAACATTTTTTCATTGTGTATGCACCCTAACTGCTACCCTACAAACAATTCAAATTTTGTTTTTTCTGAAATTGCCCATTTATTTGACAAAGAAAAAATGAGATACAAAATTTGTTTCCATTCCTTCCAACTTTCCAAGTTGTTATGAAATGAAGAAGAGAAATTTTCTGTTTCTCTCAATTAGCCCGTGGGTCTGGTATAGAACGGATCTATGTCAGTTCATCAAAATTTGTGTTAAAAGACAAATTAAATTTTTGTGGAAATGTTAATTCTGCAATATATTTAATAATTATTTTACTTTAAACATAACTAGCTTTATTTGTGTTTGTGATATTCATTTCGGTATAAATTCATAATTTATTTTATGTCATTGATATTGGAAATATTTTAAATAGAAGAAAATATATTCTTTTAAATTAATGGATTCAACAGATTCGACAACCACGTTGCCAAGAAGGGTTTATAAATTAGTTTTAACTGGCGGTGAGTATTTTTATACCAATATTTATTGTGAAATTTTTATTTATTTTTCTTTTGATTCGATCAATACAAATCGGCACCATGCGGGTTTTTTTCATACCAAAAAATCACATGTGTCGTTACAAACTCAACCAATCGTTCTTTAGTCGAATTATGAGCGCAAATAATCGTTTTTCGTTACACATCCATAAACGTTTTATTTGTCGATCAGCTGTTTTATTGTAAACAATGTTAAATTATTGTTTTTATAAAACTAAAATAGAATGGTTGCAACTGCGACAGCAGTAGACAAATTTGTTTAAAAATATAATAAATTTCTAATAATTTTTTTAAATGACTAATGTTTTTCCATTTACAAACGTAGATAAGGTTTTATTTATTATCTAACTGCACTTAAAATTATGAAGTTATGTTTGAAAAACTTCAAACAGATAAGAAACATAATTTAGGTATGTTTTTGAAGTTGATAAAGGTCGTGATCGTGAGGGATAAGTCAAATAATTTATTATTTTAAACTCTAAGTGAGAGATGTAGATACATATACTGGATGCATGTAGTTCTGTTTCTGTAACAAAGTTTAATTTAAATTGCGTAAAATAAAGATTATTTACTAAGAAAAATGATAGTGTTCACAATATTTTGGGATACAAAACTTCTTTCTCTCTGGTGGTGACATTCCAGGAAGATTTTACAGTCTACGCAAGCAGTTTCCATTTACCTCGTTCAATCGCTAATTGACTTCAGTTTTCACATCCTATAGCAGGAAGATTTTCTGACGCTATTACGCCAGTATCTTCTGAGTCTGCCTCCGATGAACACCAGGTAGTTCTTGTTGGGACCATTGTATGATTCTTTCCTATTAGGAGGTGACCAAACCTACTAAAAAGAAGGATGTTTAGAATGAGGCAATGTTTCATATCGAGTCAATAAAAAACTTTGTTATACTCTGACTAGAAATCGATTTTGGAACTCGTAACGTCGCAACATTCTTACTCTTCCCAAAATTAATAATTATCATTTTTATCCTAGTGAAACAAATAACTATTTTGATTTCATTTGAATCCGTATGACCTTACTGGTCCTCTGATTACTATTCTATCGTTTGATCCCGATGAAGTGAGCATTTGCAGAGAAACTCGTTTCTCTGGAATACCAAAGTACATGAGGACAAACCCTTGAAATCACCGTAGAGCTGATGAAGCCTTATGTTGTTTTCCCGACATTTTTTTCAGAACTATCCTTATGGTAAAGCACTGATCTTTGGTTGAACTGTTGTGACAAAACTCACACTGATAGTAATTGATGATAGATTTTTCAAACGGGATAAGTCAGTTAGGTACAACTACAACAATAGCGATTATTTTATATGCAGTGAGTAGATCGATAGCATGATAATAATTAATACATGATCATCATTTTTGTGCAACGGAACAACGAGTTCACGAGATCAGTCTCCATTCACCATTTTTATACAAAGGTTCGTTGATTCGAGCGAGCAATACCCTGCAGTCATCAACAAATATTCCCAAAAGTAAGATTAAATGTGCCAGCATCCGCTAGCACCTCAAAGATATCACCATGGCTAGTGATATCTCACTGCTATTTCCAGTGGTATGTGATATTTTACGTTAACTCATATGTCAATAACGGGGTTGCGTAGGGGCTGTCACACCTGTAGATCAAAAATGGTGTTTCTCAATAACCAGTTTTATAGCAGTCTTAATTTTTGATCAGCGCTTTTGACGGTAACGGTCACAGGGTTTGGGCTGCTCTTGACAGCTAAATGACATTTGTTGAGGAATTTCATGTTCTTAGTTGTGTCACTAGTTCCTGAAAACGGTTACGCGTTAAAAATGTTTTAACGAGTCGATACCCAAGCGCACTGTTTTATTTGCTTGTCTATTAAATTTAAATGATAACTTGCACTTCCTTACCAACGGAGAGGAACTTCGCTTTTACAAAACATTATCATACTAGTCCACCAAAGCAATTCGATGTAATATCTAGAAATGCTCGGTTCTAAGAGTTTTGAGATTGCCGACGCCCAAAAGTACAATTAAGTACCTGCAGGGTATCCTTATTTAAAACAAAGACAGTAGTTTGGATTATAACATTAAACCATCTCTTTTGAGATTTGTAAATGTATTACATTTTTGTTAATGTTGTTGTTGTAGCGACGGGTTTGATGCTAATCCTCCGTCTCCATGTCCAGCTTCAGGAACACTGCTACTGCTCTTTGGCAGTACCATAAATCTTCCTTCGTCAAGTTGGTTGAATTTTCAGGACATCTGAATATGTGGTCTCTACACTCTAGTCTCTACATCGTGCAGCGCGTGCTCACATGCGGAACACTTGTCAATAACTTCAGGATCAACTCTGCTCATGTATTTGTTTAGAATGCGTGACCAACCGTGTCTTAGTTGAGCTAGAATGGATCTGGTGCTACGGGGTAGTTGGAACTCTTCGGCAGCGACTTTTGGTGGCTTCCTATTGAGAACTCGATTTGGGGCCTTCTAGTTCCTAATAACGTCTTCAACAGCTTTAGTATGAAGTGTTTTTAGGTCTGTTCTATAACTAACTTCATCGATGTTGCTTGTTACTTGGTGGTCTCTAACCTCATGTAGAAAGCATCTTGGTGTCCTCCCTATGTCCCTAGGTGGTTCAAATTTTGATAAGGTGTCATTAAAAGGATGTTGCTCTTTATAACAGGCCAATATATATTTTTTGGTTAGCATTTCATTATGTTCACGGACTGGTAGTATGTTACATTCCTCGTGCAGGTGATCTCGGTGGGCCATTAAATGACATCCCGTTGCGGTTCGCAAAGTTGCGTTTTGTGTTAACTTCTTCCAGTACGTGTTTGCAACTTGGAGTGTCCATATGGGTGCAGCATAGTTTATAAAAGGTCGACCTATTGTTTTATACGTTGTAATTATTGTATTTTTATCCTTGCCCATAAACCCGCTAGTGCTTTCAATAAATTATTCCTGTTCTTCAGTCTAGAGTTCACCTGTTGTGCATGAGCATTAAATATAAGCAGTGCGTCGAATGTTACCCAACAGTCTCGGATTTTTTACTGTAGGAATGAGTATGTTGTCAATGCAGATACTTAGTGTTGTGTTTACCTCCTTCGTCCATGTGGTGAAAAGTGTAGAAGTGGATTTTTCCGTGGAAAGTTTTAATTTTCTTGTTTTGAACCACTCATTCAGGATGTTAAGGTAGCTGTTGAGGATATTGGTGAATTGTTCTAGGTTGTTACCTGTTGCAAGCACCGTTCAATCGTCTGCATATGACGTAATGGTTATTCTTGCTAATGGGGCAGGTAGCTGCTTAAGTAGAGATTAAATATTGAAGGTGAGAGAACTCCACTTTGTGGAACTCCTTGTCGTAATACTCTCATCTTGGATTTACAATTACGGAACCCGACGTATGTTTATTAGATGTTTTTGATAGGTCGAGTGCAACTAAAATTGTTCTAGCACAGGGTTGTTTCTGGTTTATTAACTGTTTAAGTTTGCAAACATTTACAAAACATTCCAGTGTCTTCATGTTAAAAAATATTTTCGACCTTGAAATCTTTTAAAAAGTGAGACTGAAGCTAATTTCATTCATTCACTGCTTCCATGTTCCTGACGTAATTTATAAAACCATATTGTGCTTTCGCCTGAGTTTTGACAGCCAACCATCACTTGCACAAAAGCCTGTAACAATTAGTTTTTCTGCATACATTTTCGCTTTTTTTTTTTTAATTATTACTCCAGTCGATGGAACGTTTAGACGAGGGATTAGCCTATTGAACTTTCGAAAACCTGTATAGTTAAACGGATTTGAATGCGGTTTTTTTGCATTCGATTCAGAAAGTCAATTATAAAATTTGTTTGGTGTGTTGCAAACCCAGATCGGCTTTATTGCATTTCTGCAGCTAAAAAATGCATTTTTGTAAGTGCATTTTTTAGAATAATAAAAAAAAATCATAATTCTGTAAATAATAGCCGAAACGAGCCCAAATTCATTACTCAGGGGTTTTTGGGGTCGCTCATCACAAATATGATGTCTAAAAAGTCATACCGTGGACCTGTAGGTCAGGCGCCCTTACTATACAGCTTCTCCTTGACTTTTGTCAAAATTTTCTATACAAAAGATCCAATATTTGTTATTGGGGGGTTTTCGGGATAGCTGATCAACATTATGATATTTAAAAATGTACCTGACGTACCTGGGGATCATAGCGACCCGATTATCCTAGAGTTTTCTTTAAATTTCTTATCAAAAGCATTAAAAATCTTTACTCGGGGATTTTCGAGGTCGCTATTGTTATTGCACATATAATTTATAAGAATATCGTCGAAACCGTTGCAATTTAGTTGCATAATTTTCACATCACTCGGAGTTGCCGGATGCGTGTTCATTCGCATTGTGTTCTGCGGCGAGCTCGTGTTGGACATTTTTTTTTTTTTTTATCCTTTTTCTCGTTGTAAATTATTTTTTATTCGAATTTAAATATTAATGTATAAATAATAAAAATAATAATGCAAATGTTTTAATTTCTCTTAGGGCCATGTGGTGGAAAAACAACAGGGCAGGCACGATTGTGTACCTTTTTTGAAACTTTAGGTTTTAAGGTGAGAATATCATATATTAATTACAATATGCAACACATTCATTTAACGAGAGAAAGGTTTATTTTCACTTATAGAAAATTTAGAATACATTTAAAATTTTAATTTGTTTCGAGTTTCTTTGATTTAGATTTACTTTAAATGATATTTATTTATTTAGCAATATTTCAAAACAAAAATGCTTAAATGTTTATATTTGAAAAAAAAAATTAGATTTTAGATTATTAAATTTTTATAAGAAGATACTCAATTTTGCATGCGTTAAGATTTTTCTATCTTTGGTGGTGGATATTGAACAAATAGTTGAATTGGAATAGACTAAGACGTTTATTGTAAGGAAATAATATTAATAAGAAGATGTTTACACTTCGTCCGACAATACTTCCGCATGTCTTAACATTAGAGCTAATTTTTCCATTGTTTAAATTTGTGTTCGAGATATAAGGTAAGTATGATAAAGTGGTTCCCTGTTGTTAGTTTTAAACGGTCTCAAGTTACTCTCTTCAGGTAAACGAGTATCAAAAGCACATTAAATATCTTAAATTGTGGTTATTCAAGTCAAGTGCCTGTAGTATTGCTTGTTTCGGTTTCTGCGTTAGCGGTATGTTCAAAGAATGAGTTTATGGTCCATTTCATAGTAACTTCTGATCTCATCAACCCGTTGATCTTGCTTAAATGACGCTATAAACAACTTTATTAGTTTCGTGTCAGATTGGCCTTAAATGATGCAAAACCCTTGGCTATAATTATTTGCCAAGGGTTTTCAATTTTATGTTATGTAAGAGCAGTTTTATTTCAAGGTCATATCAAGTTGTATTCCAATCGTTGGACTTTTTATTATTTTTTTTTCTGTTACTCAGAGTGAGAGCCATTGTTTGATTGTGTAGGTTAGGCTAGTTGCCTATCAACATGCATATCTCCTTCCGAACTTCTGGTCTTTGGAATTATTTTGAACTTGCCATCGAAGTAGTAGGTCTCTGATTTCGAAGTGTATGAGGGTAGTGAGAGTGTTTAGCTCGACCGTTCCAAAAAACAATTGAAGATCAATGGCTGATCAGAATAAATGTAGTACTGTTTCCACATCATTGCTCCAACAATTTCTGCAAGTCATTGGCAATTATGACGGAATTCATTGTGATATGCTAGGTTCAGTAATCATTAATGACTCCTATCAGTGATTCGATATCCTTGTTACACCAAGATATAACATCTAATTTCTAACAAAATTCTAATTTCTGATTCGTTAAAAACTATGGTGTTGTGACGTCAAAAAAATCGCATATCTAAATTCACGTTGATCATCTCTGGGAGTAAGTCGATGCGTTGGCGTAGAGCTTTGATTTAAAATCGATTTAAAACCAGGCGGTTGTGTAACACGCTCACACCGCTCCCTTTGGAGTATCTCGACCTGTTGTATGTGGACTTATTTTATTATTTATTATTTGTTATTTTCTGTTGTAATGAGATATCTGAGTATTAGTGCTAGTTGATAGATGTTTTCAGATCCAGAACTAAAGATAGTTGCGTGGATTATGACTCTTTATTTTCTCAAAATAGGATTTACTTTTGACAATCAGTAAATGTTTTTATAACTCTTGAGTCTATTTCTATAACAGTTCCAGTCCCGTTTCTATCTAAATTATTTGACAATGTTGGAATTTTTAGTGATTTATCAAAAATAATCGTTAATTTGAATTCCCTTTTTTGAAAAACCCTAAAATTAAATTATTTTGATTAAAACAATTTTATTTTTAAACTACTCAAATGTTACATGAAACACAAAATTAATATAACTACTGATTAACTTAAGCCCTACATAGGTGGTGTGTAATAAATATATATCAAAGTATGATTTTATGGGTTGTTTGATTGCTGCTTTCCTAAATATACAGAAATTTAACTGATCGTTGCTGCAACAGTTATGACATTGGGGCCTAATTAGTAAAATATTCTATCAAAAGTTTCTATATGAAATTTATACAAAAAATAAGATAGCAGAAATTTTCAATAGAAGATTTTACTGAATAAACCCCATTAAATCAAAATCTGATAATGGAAAAATCCGTATGCAAAATTTTGTAAAAAATAGTATTATATGAAAAAAAAAAAATAAAAAAAATTTGAATTTAATAGAAATGGATTTTTGTTTTGTGCGAAATCAATAAATATATTTATTTATATAAATATTTTTATTGGATTTTCATTAAGGCTATAATAGTTTCTTGGTTTAATTAATTTTACAGGTGTTCCGAGTGCCTGAAACGGCTACAGTACTTCTCAGGTACGATATTTAAAATCTCTTCTTTATAAAATCTATAGAAATGAAAATAAACATACTATTTTTCTTCGATCATACTAGAAATTGTCACTTTTAATAAGGTTTTGACTTAATGTATTGTTTTCATTATTTTTTTCTATTTAGAGAATAATGTAGGTAACATTACTATAAATGCATTCGCAAATAACGCAAAGTTGTTTTTGAGTAATTGTCGAGCAAATAGCATAGGTTCGGTTATTGCTTAAAAAGCATAATTTTGGTATTAGTCTCGGACTGGGAAAAAAGCGGCCGAAAATTTTCGGACAATATGACCCTTCAATTTCACTAATTTTTGTTTAACAATTCTGTAAAAAACAGCTGTGTAATTGATTTTCAATACCCCGGTGATTTTGGTGTGTTTTAGTTGTCGGCTTCGACAATAGCAGACAACTTTTTGTCGGACAAGGTTACCCTCGTTTTTTAAATTAAATTTCCACACCCATTAATAAAAAAACAAAATTGTGGTAGTAAACATACAAGGCCCGAAAAATTGCCATATTTCGGATTTTTTTTTTCGAGCGAATAAGCGGGATTATGGTCGGACTCGTGGCGCATCACGAAGTATAAAATTTGTGGGAATCATCAAATGAAAGAGGCGAGAGCGTGATGACTATGGGAGTCCACTTAAAAAATGCATCAATGTTTTTATTCGATTTAAAACATCGAAACCTTGCATCGATGTTTTCCGATACATCGCTTAAAAACATCGATGTTTTTTCAACATCGAATAGTTTCTGCAATAGTTTGATAATATCCTTTTCAAGTTGAACGAAAAAAGTTCGTTTTCTTTTTTCGGAACGGTACGCGTAAACATGAATTCAGACACCACAGTAATTAAGTGGAGAGCAGTGGAAAGTGAAGGAGCAAGATATGCAAGCGGATGGTAGAGGGAAAGGAAAGAAATGTGTAAGTGGGATGGTAAAACTTTATATTAAGCAGTTTTATAAGGTTGTAACTAAGCGGAAAACTGTGGATTCTAGAGAATTACATAAAGGGGTTCGGAGAAAAGAGACGAGACATATTGCTTAGTTTGCTCAGTAGTGCGAGAGAACTGGCGTCGTTTAGTCATAAGAGCTTTTATCTCAGCTGAGCACTCACCATAGCAGTATTTGTAAAATCCACAGAGGGCCCCGATATTGCGTCTATGGTCGAGGGCATCCAGAGAGTTTGTTAAATTAGCATCGTCCATATTAACTAGCATCCCCGGTGTTGAATTCTATCACATGCGACTAAATAAGTTTTTGCTGTCCCGCTCAAACATGCAATTCAGAAGGAGTAAAGTAGAATTTGCTTCTTCTTAGATATCCTAAACATATAGCTGCATTTTTGGTGTTGAGTAAATACGATCTTCCCAGGAAAGTTTGGAAGTTATTTCTAGACTGAGCATGTGAGCCGATCGAGAGTTTTTTAATAAGGTAACCCTCAATGCTAGGCGAAAAGTCCGGTCTGTCACGTTAACATGTGTTAAAACACGCTTGAAATTTAGACGTATTGAGCTCGACCCAGTTAGCTTTCGTCCATTTAAGTATAGTATTGATTTCCTGTGACAAAGAAGACATCATTTCATCTCGTTTTGAAGCGGCTATGATTGAATTGATGGGTTGCGGTTGTGAAAATTGTTTATGAAAATCAAGAATAGGGCTGCAGGAAGAACGGATCTTTGGAAAACAACAGCGTCACATTCCTATAATGCCATAAAGTTCGTGAATGTGGAGTATTATTTATTGCAGATGCCTTTGATTTCAATTCTGCCCTCATCAGGCAGTGATCAAATGAGCAATTAGGCGGATCAACCATTATTCTATATAACTGGGTGAGTAGAAAGGAATAAATCCAAAAGAGGGGCTGTGTGACTGCTAATGTCAGCGATGCGAGTTGGTTTAACAACTAGCTGAGTGAGCAAGTTGAGATTTTCCGTCCCGAGAAGCAGAATGAAGGAGCCATCAGTCAAACTTTAAAATCACCGCTATGACTATTTCAGCTTTAGGCGACATATCAAGAATAGTTTCTATGGAGTCTAACAGGGATTAGTAGAATTGTATGAGTGAGATGAGATATAGCTTTTAAATGCTTTTAATCAAAGTTTCAGATACTTCAGTGCTCGAGGTCACAAACTTGGATTATTCATTAGGCAAACATCATAAACAAGTCTGCAAAAAATCAGAACTACCGGATTTGACGCATACTGTGATGTATAAAGTTACTGGACTATAAAGTAAATTTTCATGAAATTTTAAAACTTTGAAATTTAAAAAAAAATACTCGGAACCGGAGTAGGTGTCTGCCATTGGATTTTTTACTAAAAAGAGATTGTATACTTTAAGATATTAAAACGGCAGACTTGCTGAAATCACGTTTTTGAAGTCAATTTTTACGTTTTTTGACTTGCGGACACGCCCAAAGGAACCATCGGCGGGGATAGTGAATACCCATTTCAACTACGGCAGGTGGAAAACTATACCTAGCATCAATATGGAGTTTGCTAAAATACCGTAAGTCTGCCGGTCACTGGCTCTTAGACTATTTTGGCAATATTGTGAAATTCGTTTTTTGTAAAATCGTTACCGTTACAGTTGAATGTAATGAAATACAAACTTTACAATACTGTCAAAATTCACATTTATGTGTTCGCGAATAGGGCCCCAGAGAATCAGATTATTAATTAATGATAACCCCATAAGAAAAAGCTATCTTCTTATTTTTCAAATTTTTCTGAATTCGATGTCGACATTTCGATATATTGTGTTTAGTATGTTTCACAAAGTTTTTAACTTAGCGACTGCTGCAGAGGAATCAAGGGCGTCCCTGAAATGCATTCTTTTAAACCTCGGCTCTAATACAGTGGCTATAGCGAGTGGATTCACTGTTTCTATAGCACCCACTCGTGTTTCAATTTCATTAATTATAAGCGATTTCAATTCTTCGGCGAGCGAGTTTTCTACAGTTAGGGGTTGAATTTTTAAAACTATACAATGGACTAATGGAATCGCTTTGCTGCCAGTGCAATACTTATCACCAGACACTTCTTTGGTAACAGCTTCGATCGGTCGGAAAAGTTGAAATACAGAAGATAGAATTGCCAGTTCTGACGCATTGAGCATATGTGGTCCCATTTTATGCCGAATATAGTTATATCATTGACGACACCCCGTAACTTTAAAAACCTCCCAATGGTATAGTAAGGAATGTTTTATCTTGTGGGAACTTCTTGAATTAACTTTGTGTCCTTATCCGTTGATTTTTTTAATTCAAGGCTTGCTATATTACTTTGTTTGAATGCCCTTAATTTTAGTTATTATATAGTTTAGGACACAGTTGTACTGTACTGTATTTTGCGCAACTAAATTTGAGTATGCGCTAAAAACACACGGTATATTTTTATAACCTAAATCAGCCACAACAAACTATTTTTTAGCATTCGTACAATTTTTAAGAGAAAAAATCTGAAAAAATTAAAAATTAATAAAAATCAAAAAGCTGCACACACTTGCCAGAATAGTTTTTCATTGATTCGATGTTTTTATAAAAAACATCGATACATCGAATAGAAAAATTCTTTAAAAAAACATCGAATAAATCCCTGGATCTTTTCAATTTTCTGTCTCTGCCAAAATTTTTTATATAATCACTCATTTTTTCTCAATCTAAAATATTATATTTGCTTATTGAATGTTAATGTAGGTGACAAATAAAAGTTTGAGTGTTAAAAATATTATTTTGAAAAATTAGAGGACATACAAGCGAAAAAAGTAGCAAAAACGCTAAAATTGAGGTGTCTTTTTCGAAATTTTGTTTCTTTATCAGCAGGGTATAACTTTTGGAACATCACCCTAAATGACTTGAAACTTTACAGAGATCTAGAGTTTGCCATGCTCTTTCAAAAACATATATGCTTTTTTATGTGCTCCTTAAGGGAAAATAACGGTGGCGACTTGAGTCGGTGTCTTTCACTTTTTATCGATTCCAAATTTATTTATATTTTGGTTTTTTTTGCGCTTGGAACATGCCTCAAATCGTAAAAAAAATATCGTATAAAAATATTTTAATATTTATCTATGTACTGCAATTTTATGTGCCCCTCATATTGAGCTCGCAATAGAAGCACAAAAAGAGATGCTGCGAAAGTTTTTTAAAAGTCTAGGTTTTTGACTAGCACATCTTCCTAGCACTTTTTTGTTGAAAACCACTCAAAATCATTGTTCCTCGTAGAATTCAATGTGTAAAAGATAATGGTACTTCGTTAACTGGATTAGACACTTCTAGACATAAAAAAATGCCCAACATTTTAAAATATTCTATGTCCTATTAAAAACTCTTATTTTTCGGCTATAACTTTTGGAACATCACTCCAAATGACTTGAAATTTAACGGATATTCATTTTTTGACATGCTCTTTCAAAAACATATATGCTTTTTCATGTGCTCCTTAAGGAAAAGTAACGGTAATTTTTGGAACGCGATTTTTACCGCGTACGTCTTTAAGAGTTCGTATCTCCTCATAGACGTGGTATGAAGGTCTGAAATTTTACATGCATTTAGATTAAAGTGTTGCAAGATACATACTAAAATTTCAAACGTTAACTAGAACTGCAAGACGACTGACTGTCAACGGGACGATTTTTCACGAAAAAATGAAATTTAATACGTATTTAATACGAATTTGCCAGCAAATGCCCAATAACTTTTGGAACATACAATAAAAAATGAGAAACAAAGTTTATTCCATTTCAGGTTATTTTGAATATCCACTCCAAGAACTCTAACTGATTCAACCTCACGCAGGTCCTCGTGGTTTATCTTAATAGGGAAATTTGTATGTCGCTCTATTCGTGAAAGACGGCAAAGTTTGGTTTTGTTTGGATTAAATGAAACAAGATTACGATCACCCCATTTCATTATACGATCCAGGTCTTTGTTGATAGTATCAATTAGCGGCTCTCTATCAGTGGTAACTGCAGTATGAGATCGAAATTTGGGAGATGCATGTGATGCATGCAATGTGCTGTCATCAGCAAAACTATGGATTGGGAGCATTGTGGAAATAAGTAAATCATTAATGTATAGAAGAAACAAGGTTGGTGAGAGTGCAGAACCTTGCGGAACCCCAGAATTGGTTGTGAAAATATTGGATGTGATACCATCTAAATTAACATGAAATTGGCGTCCTGTAAGAAAACTATGCATCCATGAGACCGTAAGATCTATGCCATAAGATTTTAATTTAGCAATGAGACTTTTATGCCACACTTTATCAAATGCTTTAGAAATTTTAAGTGAAATACTAAATGTCTCACCGTGGTTTTCCAGCGATTTGTTCCAGAGATGGGATACGTAGGCTAACAGATCACCTGTTGCATGACTTCTACGAAAACCATACTGCTTATCATCAATAATTCGCGACATTTCCAAATAATCTAATAAATTGTTGTTAACATATTTTTCAAATATTTTAGCCAAAACCGATAGAATTGCAATTGGTCTATAATTGTAAGGGTCTATCTTACTGCCTTTCTTTGATATGAGTTGAATGCTGGCCAGCTTCCAAGAATCGGGAAATATTCCGGTTTTATAAGATAAATAGAAAATTTTTGTTAAAATTGGAGCTAGTTGTCTAGCAAAGTTTTTGAGAATGAGGGGTGGAATACCGTCGGGGCCAGCAGATTTGTTGATATTGATAGAAAGAAGCATTTTCCGTACAAAATTGCAACGGAAAATAATTGGTTTCATTTTCGTTACAACTGGGGAAATGAGTGTGAGAGAATGGGGAGGTTCAACTATGTTTGAGTTTTCTGCGAAAATACGACCCAAAAGATCAGCCTTCTCTTTTGAGTCGTTCATGGGAATGTCATTCAGAACTAAGGTTGGAATAGAGGATCGAGTAAAATTGCTCTGGACTGATTTAACTGCCTGAAAGAAACTACGTGAGCCAGCTGGGTGCTCGGCGAATTTCTTTGCTTTCTTCTGGATAAACGCGTCTTTGTCCAAGTCTATTTTGTATTTACTAATATTTCTGGCTTTTTTATAGGCGCTATGTGTTTCAGGTGTTTATTCCTCACTGCCTCATCAACATCCCGGGTGAACCAAGGCTCAGTTTTAGGAGTGATTAATCGATTTGGAATAAACCGCCGCATTCCGTCTTTTATGATTTCAGAAATTCTTATTGCCGATTCTTATTTGGGAAAACAATAATATATATCAATTGCCTAATTTTTCAATTAATCGCAATTCAACCAATAATACTCTGGACTGTCATATGACTCATTTAAACATAAACTTCAATAATTTAAAATATTAAATAATTAACTAACTCTGTATATTTTAATTTAAAATACCTTTTGGAATTTTTTTTTGCACATTTATAAAAAAACATGAATTAAATGAAACTTCTAATTAAGTTGTAACATGTATACCACATTAACAATAAAAACCATTTAGTAATTAAAATAACATCACTAACTCGTGCTAACTTTACTAAGTACAATATTTAGAATTTCAAACAAATTATTTACATAACGATAATAATATATTTGTTTTTTTGTATTGCATTTTTTCAGCGGCGGAATAAAATTTTCGGAATTAACGGCAAATGAAGGTAAGAAAAAAATGGTTAAAATTTGTGTTTTTTTAATAACGATATTTAATGCTGTCTGCAAAGCTAATTTTATAATGAAATACTTATACAATTTATAAGCTAGTAATGGGTAGTTAAAAAACGTGAATGTACAGTGGTTATCACATTCCCTGTTTCATATTTTAAATCGGTATTCTACCGCGGGTATGATTTTTTTTTAAATAAAAAGAAATGGAGTTAATTCTAAAATTGTTGAAGTTTTAAGAACAGGAAAATAAACCTTCAATCCGGCTCGGTAGTTCACGTGGCAGGTTTTGATTTGCTGGATTACTCTTTTCAGCTAAAACATATTTGAATTTTAAAGTGAACATATTTGTTCTTCTTTGGTTTACATGTTGAATTTGCACTTACATATCTGCTTAAGCAGTATCGCACCTTGGACCTTTTGGTCGTAGTGCGAACTCTCAAATGTATGCAAATAAACACTACTGACTACAGAATGATTTATAATTAATCATTGAAAGTAATATATATTTTCAATAATCTCTTGAGCTTGAACGACATATGTCGGTTACGGTATATAACTATATAATTGACAATAACCGAAACTTTCTAATCATTTTTTTGTGGCTCAAGAAATCGAGAAAATACATTTCGTTCATTTTCATTTTCTATTACATATAGTAAATCCTATTGAACACATTTATTTAAAAAAACAGTTAATAGTTTAACCTTTAGCGATTAAAAGAAAACTTAAAATTTAACAAAAGCTTCAGTTTTTTATTCTCACTTATTGTCCACAGTGTGTTTAATTCAATTACATCTCCCATATTTATTTAAAGTTGCTGAGTCGCGATTATAAGTTCCTCGCAATATTTATCTCCATATTTCTCGTACATACATATGTAAACTCTTTATTGTGGTGAAATGTAGAGTTTCTCTTTATTTTTTTGGTTCAAGCTTACTGAAGTGATTCAGTGATTGAAGCTTAGTATATCTCTTTTATTACAAAAAAAGAATTTAATATGGAAATACTGTTAGTAAAACTTAAACGATTATTTGACATTCGTGACATATTATAAAAATTGAATAACCGAATCAATGGCATTTATATTGTTATTTTACTTTCCTACTTACTACTACTCGTACGGTTTTTACAGTTGTAAATTATGATTTTAGACCCCATAAAAATTATAAATGTTATTCTAGTTCAGTTTTCATGATTGTTAGATTTAGTGATATGATTATGATAATACCTCATACAGAGATTATTTAACTCCAGAGTTGAAACAGCATTAAATGCAATACGAACACATTAAAAATTCAATGAGCCACAAATTTAATTAAGTCTCCACAATGGTAACAAATTGATTTAGCATGAAGCCTGAAAAAAATTTCAATTATATAAATATAGAAAAGTGTTAATACTTTATATAGCTTCTGTTATTTTTCGTTCAAACCAACTTAAGGATAGGAATTCAATGGATGTAATAATAAATTCATTTTGTGTAGATTTTCCATTTTAAATATGGTTTGTTTACAATTTTAAAGTCTAAAAATCAATAACACTATCTTATTAGTTAGTTAGTTATTACACAAGTTACATTAACGTTTATTTTTAAATAAATTTAAACTTGTGTTTTTCACCAAGGTTATTCCCAAAAATTTATGGTGTTTCATGGTATTGTTAAAGAAACCATTCAAATGCGATCGCAATTAAACTCAAATGACTTCCCAATTATTCAACATAATAGATTCGATATCGAAATATTGTAAACGAATGTATATCATATTTTCACCGTGTACTAATTGTTATTGGCATTCATATTATCTTGTGATACAATGTTTGTTATTGTTGACTAAATATTTTTGATAAAGAGCCAAATGAAATGACAATAAAGTGACAAGCCTTAAAAACTGTTTTTTTTATTTGAATTCGAGATATTTAGTAAAATTAATGTATGTATTCACTCTTCTTTAAATGTGGTTTAGGGATAAATTCTTAAAACAAACAAACTTTTTGAAAGTGTTTTTTTTGTTGAAAAACATTCTTAATAAAATTATCGAATATTTTGAGAACTATGGTACAACTCATTCATTTAATTTTACTTAAATATTTCTGTTTTTATTTGTAAATAAATGGAATTTTCTATTAGAAAATCACCTCGAAAACAAAGCGAAATGAAAAAATGTCTAAAATCAAGACGGCAATTGTCATTTAGACATAATTTATTATGGAAAATGTAATTGAATGCAAAGAATCTCTTAACAATAACGTCTTTATTAATTAATATATTGTTGGTTCAAACTTCAAAGTAGCCTGAGTAATCCATAACTTTAACAATGATTAAAAAAAAAACTTATTGTTTTAAAACAATTACAAACTCCATTTATTATTCACTTATTTTTTAAATTTATTGTAGTGGTTTTGATTTTCAAAAAATCATCGACTGGCCAATATTTTGCCAGTCGATGATTAAATTAACAACAATTTTACTTAGTATATCATGGACGACATGAATTTTCAGCAAAAAATGTGAATTTTTGTACCGCACTATTTTTGATTATTTTTTTTTTGTGTGCGTAATGGGAATATAAAAAAATCAAATTATAGAAGATTTTGTGTTTTTTCATGACTTCGTTTGACAACAAGGTTATCTTCAGGTTTTGATAACAATCCAGACATGGGTTTGTTTACTGGGATATTACTTGAGAACGACTCATCGTATTCTAACGTTTTGTATGTCAATTTTGTGAACTTTTTGTGAAATTTTATGAACTTTAGTAATTTTGCAATAAAAAAAAAAAATTAGTACATCTAAAACATAAAATAATGTTTTAAAGATGGTGACTGACCTGAAGGCAAGGCATTTTAACAAGAAGTAGAACAGTAAATTATTTCTTAAGCTACTATCTATGAGATACTAAAAAATCACGTTATTTTCATTTTTCAATAATAGCAAATTTTGTCAGATAACAACACTTTAAAAATCAAATTTTCATATCATTCTCAAAATACTATCATATAATTATATAAAACAGCCGCCCCCTGCACCATATATACATTTATATAACAATTGAACTATTGCAAGATCAGAGCAGTCGAATTCCCTTTTATATTGACTAGGAATCGCCCAGTGCCAAAATTCGACCATTGTAAATGGAAATTGTAAAAAAACCTCCCAACAAAATAGCTACAACACATTATTTCAGAGTTTGATTTATAGACCTTTATAGATAGTCGATAATTTTTGAAAACAAAAAAATAATAGTAGGATGAAACCCATTAGAAAAAGAGGAGAATATTATAAAAATGAAAGGAAAAATAATTTACGGGCGATCTGAGGTCGGGAAGAGGAAGGGGTGAGTTTTTAAGGGTAAAAAACGGTTTACCTCGATTTCCGGCAAAACTAAAAGTCCAATGGAAAAAAGTTAAATGGCAAAGTTGTAGGTAATAAAAATATCTAAAACTTTTGTACCAACACTTTTTTCACATAACCTCAAAATTTATGTGAAAATTCAAAAAACCAAGTTTTTGGTTTTTAATTTTCTTTTACAAAAAATTTTTTTTCACGAAATTTGGTAAACACTTACCTTTTTATGTCCCAAATACGCTGTAATTTATTTGATTTGAAATATTTATTATTTTACCTTATTTTGAATTAATATCGAAAAAGCACCCTAATTTTCAATCGAAAATTCACCCGTCAAAATATCAGCTTTTTTCAAAAAGTTGCTTTCTGTTCGTTAAAATCTCTACTTTCCGATGGTGAAAAAAAATATATTACTATGGTAAATCCTCTCAGAAAATGCAAAAAATGAATTGAATTTTCGATTGAAAATTAGGGTACTTTTTCGATATTAATTCAAAATATGGTGAAAAAATAAATATTTCAAATCAAATAAATTACAGCGTATTTGGGATATAAAAAGGTAAGTTTTCACCAAATTTCGTGAAAAAATTTTTTTTTTGTAAAAGATAAAATTAAAAAACCAAAAACTTGGTTTTTTGAATTGTCCACATAAATTCTGAGGTTATGTGAAAAAAGTGTTGGTACAAAAGTTTTAGATCTTTTTATTACCTACAACTTTGCCATTTAACTTTTTTCCATTGGACTTTTAGTTTTGCCGGAAATCGAGATAAACCGTTTTTTACCCTTAAAAACTCACCCCTTCCCCTTCCCGACCACAGATCGCCCGTAAATTATTTTTCCTTTCATTTTTCTAATGGGTTTCATCCTACTATTATTTTTTTCACTGTTTATTATTTTTAAAGGCTTCTACCCTGGTCTATTATTGATATAATTCATTTTGAATTGTGAAACAAATAACTTGGAAAAAACAAAATAACCGAACAAAAAAACACACCTGTCACATTTTTTCTTAAATAATTGTCAAAATTCAAAAAAATATATTTTTCGGTACATCTACTACTCAAGACCTTTCCAACGATATACATAATACATATTGCCCCACTTTTGTTGGGGCAAATATTTTGAAATGGTACGACAAAAATAGTGCTTACGTATTTATATATAGATAATTACACTTCTAGAAATTTTGCAGGTAGCTTATAATCTTTTGAAATAAAATTACACTTGGGATATGTTAAAAAACTATTTATAACAAAATATTTCATTTCCAAATTGGAAAAATTCCTACTTTAGTTAGAGTGACCGTTTTGTTGATTGTATTCTGGACTTCTTATATAAAGAAAATGTAGTTATTTTTCTAGTGAAATTATTGAAAATAAGTTTGCTAACCAGAGTTCTTTAATAATGTATAAATGCTGTAAGTCATTTCCTGAAAAGTGTAAACGACAGTATAAATTACGTCCAATTAGTAATAATATGCGGGATAAGTTAAAATTGAATTGCTGTGAAAACTTAGATCAGTGTAAGCGAACATGCAGTGTATGTTTTAAGAAACTTTATCAACTGACTAAATATATTCCTAAAATCAATTTAGAACAAATGATTTCAACGTCAACAGAAAAATTGATCAAATTGCAAGCTCATCTTAAAGTAACAGTACGTTACGATCAGAAGAACCAACTTCAAATCCAGCTCTCAACGAAGTTGAGTATATCATAGACAGTAGCTTAAGGAAAAAATTTGTCGTTCTGCTTTTTGTAGTTAGGTCAGCTGCCATCTTTAAAATATTATTTTATGTTTTTGTTTTTTTTGCAAAATTATTAAAGTTCATAAAATTTTCAAAAAATATGACATTTAAAATGTTAAAATATAATAAGTTACTGTCGAGTAATATTCCATCAAACACATCCATATCTGGATTGTTATCAAAACTTTCAGATCACCCTGTTCTCAAACGAAGTCATTAAAAAAAATAGTCTATAAAATAATTTTTTTTAAAATCTTTTAACAGAAAAAATAAACAAATTTAAAAAAAAATATTGCGACGTTGATGCAAAGGCCAACTTCATCACAGCTCTGGAAACAAAATGTTCTTAAGTTAGCTAATATCCATAAAATACTTCAATTAACGACTATAACCGATGTTATAAATTCCGTGTAGTTCTAATTATAATAACCTTAAAGAAAGCTTTGGTATATCGACAGACATAAATTCTGTTGTACGGTGTCCATATCAGCACCTCTGTATGCTTGATGCTTTTAGAGAATGACATTTATTTATTTATTTATTTATTTATTTATTAAGGTTTTAAGATACAATTACAAAATGAAATATCTCCAATTAAAAATTAGAATTATATCATTTAGAGAAAAAATGTACCATGCTTTTAAAAACAAATTTATCATGTGAATTAGTTTAGTTATTACGTTTTGTATGTTTTAGGTATTTTAAATTTAGAGTTACATAATTACTTTTTTTAAAAAGTGATCTATTTGATTTTGTGACATGATCTATTTGATTTTCAGTTTTCCCACCATTAGATTTCGTTGTTTTGGGAATTCTTTTATGGGAAGAGAAAGTGCTAGAAATAGATCCATTATACCAGAGACGGAAACCGGTTCGTTTGAACCAAACCAAAACCACTGAACCAACGAAATTTTACCGAACCAAAACCAAACCAAAACCAAACCAGTTTTTGAAATAATAGTTGCACCGAACCATAAACCAATGTTTTTCTGTTTGGTTCACGGTTCGGTTTTATAGTAGAAAATTTGGTCTAGTACCTACATAAATTGGAAAAATCTATTAATTTCTTTTTGAAACTACAACATTATTTTTTAACGGCTACTACATTTCTGTATTCAAATTTTAATTACAGGTATTTTTTGTTTTGACAATTCTTAGGTTTTTAGTTTGTTAAGCGGAATAAAGCGTGAAATTATTCTTTTATTTTCGAATTTAATGAAATTCACAAAAACAGCCTCTTTAATGCGACTTATTAGGGGTAATACAGTTGTTTTTATTTAAATACCGAAAATTAATTAAGAATAAAAATGTGAATATAGATTCTGAATTTGAACCAAAACCGAACGAAAACCAAACCATAACCAAGTTTTGAAATATCAAGAAACCAAAACCAAACTAAAAACCATAATAAAAATTTGTTATTAAACCAAAACCGAACCAACTGAAAAAAAACTTTGGTTTTCATCTCTGCATTATACATCATAACCAGCTCAGGCGCGAAAGCCGTTGTTGTTACTGGGACGATACCATCTGTTTTGGCTAATATGCCGTTTATGCATGTCAAAATGATGTTTATATAATTTTTTTTTTTAAATAAATCATTTTTTAATTCTAAAACGTAAACACCATGAAAGTGAGAAAAGTACAACGAAGCTTTTTTTTTAAGAGAAACCCAAACACAGTACGCTGCTCTACTTCGTATATACTCCTAATTTAGTGATGCCAGATTTTCAAAAATGTAGCGGGTAGCGAAATCCGAAATTCGACGTCCACGCCGTGCTGCCTGGGTAATGCTGACAGAATTAGGTTGGTGTACCGGAGACAAGCAGAGTAAAAACTGCTTAGCCAATTATGGTACATTACGGCGAATCGGCGCATTACAACCAATGCGACTCAAGCGTCTGTTCTTCATGTCAGGGGCGGCTTGGAGCGGGCGTCTGTCTTGAATCAAGCGGCTCGCTATATAAACGTGTAAAAAGGTTGTTTCTGGTGACCTTAATATGCAGAACGGACCCATTAACGGCAATTTGGGTTGGGCCTAAGGTTAACACCCTAACCCCGAAAAAAAAACTAATATGTTAAATTTGGTTATCAAAAAGAGAATAACAGATCCGGACACAAAAACAGAATTTTACCTGGACGTGAAAAAGGACCAGACTACCGAATCGGAACGTGGAACGTGCGCAGCCTGAGCGCTCCTGATGCTCTTATAAGTCTAGAAACAGAGGCTGAGAGGTATCGGATGGATATTATTGCTCTGCAAGAAATTAGACAGCCGATAATCGGAAAACAAGATTTGGATAGTCATTCTCTATACTGTAGTGGTCATCCTTCTCGAAGAGAATTTGGAACTGGCTTTCTTGTTGGTGCACGCATACAAGAAGCCGTGATGAAATTCATCCCGGTCAGTGAGAGGATCTGCTACCTACGTGTACGCGGTACATATAACAATATTTCTCTTATTGCCGTGAGTAGAACTCCCGAGAGTTGGTCCTGGGGAACCAAAACCTGTTTTTATAATTGCCATGAAAGGCTACGACCTTATATAGTAGACTAGGTTAATATTTGACCTAGTTTTAGTTTCCTGTATTGGAATTAGAATGTAGGTTATTGGTTTATTGTGGTTTGTTGTTGTTGTGCGTGTCCCAAGCCGGTTGCTAAAGGCCTTGGAAGGTCGTCAGGTAAACTAGGTTAGTATTTGACCTAGTTCTGGTTATCTGTATTGGTAATTTCTCGATTTAAAGTGTAGGTTAGTGGTTTATTGTTGTTTGTTGTTATTGTGGGTTTATTGTTGTTGCTAAAGGCCTAGGAAGCATGTCAGATAGACTAGGTTAGTTCTTTTCCTGAATGTGAGTTCAAATTTAAAATTAAAACAATAAAATAATGGTACAAATGACAGATAAAACAATTTGTCACGTGTTTTTATTCATTTTTTCTTTTTACATTTTTTGCTCTAAAACTAAAATAAAACTATTTCATGATTTTATGTACATTAATTTTTATTTGATTAACCAACCCTTATTAATTTATAAAAAACTTTTTCTCTATGAGGTTTTTTAGAACTGCAGAGATAATAGGTTCAATATTTTTTATTCGTCTATGAAATCTATCTCGATCACGTGCATATTCTTCATATTTTCCCTGTCGAGCTACTCTATATGCATAATCCCACACATACATAACGTAAAGATCTAATTTATTGTTAAAGGTAACTTTTTTTGTTTTTAACATTATAGTACTTTTTCCTTCCGAAGATGCATATAAATGTTAAGACAGTTTTTTACAGCACATCTAAAATGATTATTTGAAAGATGTATCGGACACATTGATTTAAAATTTTCAATCTTTAATAACGACGGTATGGCAAGATTTTCTATTTTAAAACTCTCAATATACTTTTCAAGGAAAAATTTTTTTTGTTCGCCTTTTACATAAATTTTTTCAGCTTGTTCTAAATAGTATTTAATAATTGATTTTATATCCACATAGTCAATGCATCCGCCATTCCAATTAAGTCCATTTATTTTATTGCCGCAATATCGATTGCTATATTGTGCTTCTTGACCTAGTTCTTCTTAGTGGTAAGGTGGTTTGAAATGATAAACGATAGGAATCAAACTTCCTTTTTCAAGTAGAGCGAGTTCTTTGACAAAATATTGTTTATCGTTTCCTCTTAGAAATTGGAGATCAACTATGAAAACACGTTTGGCCATTGTGAGACTATATAAGAGACTGTCTGTCCAATTTTCCAAGATTACTTTTATACTTGACCTCTGTTTTGTATACATATAGATTTGTATAGTTAGATAGATACTCTTCGGCAAACCATGTTTTTTCATCCGTTTACTATGATGGTTGCCGGGCCGTCTTGTTGTGGGAAATCGACTTTTATTTTTAATTTAATAAAACAAAAAAACAAATATATTCAACCTCCAATTGAGAAGATTATTTGGTGTAACCCCGATAAAGAAGCCGTCCCGAAAAATATCAAAGGACTTGAACATTATAATACTATTCCAGATTTTTGTGATAATCAAGATCCACTGTTAATTATAGTAGATGATATGATGTTAAATTCTCACGACAAGATTGTGTGCGAATTATTTACTAGAGGTTCGCACCATAGAAATTTATCTGTAATATTTGTAACTCAAAACGTTTTTCAACAGGGAAAATTTTCAAGAGATATTTCATTAAATTGTAAATATTTAGTGCTTTTCAAAAACCCTAGAGATAAATCCCAAATACTGCCTTTAGCTCGTGAAATATACCCAAAACAGGTCAACGAATTTGAGAAAGTATATAATGAAGTAACTACCTTACCATATGGTTACATTTTAATAGACCTTACTCAAGATATTAATGATATATTTAGATTAAGAAGTGACATATTTGGAAAAAATTTTTGTTTTTGTACAAAAGAGCAATTGGAGCAATTTGGTGAGGAATATGAAACGATTACAAACCAACCGTCATATATTGCACCTGTTAAAAAATTCTAAGAGAAAATTTCAAAAAGTTATAATAAAACAATGTGAGCCGAATGTAATTAAAACGATCTGTGAAATTGCGTTAAATATTTTAAAAGGTAACTGTCATTTGAATAAAAGAGCAACCAATCAACTAAAAAAGTATAAAAAGGACTTGAGATCACTCATTTGCCGTAAGAAGTCGCTCACTAGTAAAAGAAAAATTATAATTCAACGTGGTGGATTTTTACCTGCTCTTCTCGGTGCAGTTTTATCAGGGGTGATTGGTCATTTTATAAAATGAATAATACAACATTTAACAAAATGATAATATTAAAACCTGAAATATATGAAAAACTAAAGCAAAATTCAGACGTTGAACTCAACGAGTTGGATAAAAAGATGAAAAACATTTTATTAAACAAAAATTTGTCCGATATTCAGAAGTGGTATTTGTATCGTCAGAACCTATTTAAAATTAGAAACAAAAAAAGATTGTTATCTAAAATTGAAGAGAAAAAAATTAAAATCATGGAACCAAAAAGTACCCAAACACGTTTCCGTACAAAACCCATATTTAGAGCGACAGACACTCAAACAGATGTTGTCGGTAAAAGAAATTTTGAAATGCAGTTTCCTGAAGAAGAAATATATGAGAATGAAGATGATGAAGTATTTGATAAACGTGTCCAGGAAAATATTTTTAAAGAAACAACACAGTCTGACAGTGAACTTGATGAAGACGTTCAAGACAAAATTTTCGCAAAAGCACTATCTGCCACATCAATTGGTGAGCGTTTAAGAAAACGAAAATTAACTCCAAATCAAAATTATCAAACATTTGAAACCGAGTCTGGAGACGTTATAACGGTTCCTCTTGACAGTCCACCAGAAAAGAAAGAAAAGCATATAAATAGCGAGAAATTTACAACACCTTCAAAACGAATTTTACGACCAGCTAAAGCGGGTGACAGTCAAACAAAAATTAATTTTCCAAAACGTAAGAAAACATGGGCGATATACACCTAAAAGATGAATTTTATGTTACTTTACTCAGTGATAACTCAATGAATTACTATCCTGATAATACTTTATCAGCTTTTACAAATAATTTACATAAACCAATCAGCGGTACAAACTGGAAAGTTGGTCTGTCGGAGATTTACTTAAACGATTTTCAACCAAATAAATACGGAAAAAACTGGCACATTGGTACAAAAGTTTTTATAGGAGGTAATTCCGAACACTTGGTTGGAATTGGGACGACGTACATTCCACATAACACGGAAGAATATTTGTGTGATTGGAAATCTTTTTTGTTACCAACTCTTATTCAGAATATACACCCATTTGATGGCTACTCAAGAAAAGAGGTTGAGCGTGAACTAATTTGGCGGATATATGATTTTATATCTTTGGATTCCAATTACGTGGCTGCACCTTCACCAACATCATTAGAAAAACAACTACCTGAAGCAAATGAATTTATTAAAATATGTATAAATCAACCACCACTTGAGCTAAAATTAAAGGCAGATCATAGCTACTCACTCGAAGAGTTACTGAAATCATGTTTTGATCAGATAACTGTAAAAATTAAAGATTTTAAAAAGCATAAGTCAAGACTCTTAGATTTATTTAAAACATTTCTGCAATATTTACCTATGACACCCGTAATTAAACCAGAAATGCTTTTTGTCTATACCGATATTATTGAACCAAATATGGTGGGTGATAGCACTGTGAGATGTTTAAGAACGATAAACACAAAAAATGCATTTGAAGGAATGGAAAAAGAAATTATAAATATACAATATTTTGCTGTTGAGAAAAATTTTTTTGATAATATTTCTATTCTAATCTGTGATAAATATAGTAGCAAAATTAATTTTGCAACAAGTAGTATTCCTACAAAAATTGTATTACATTTTAAAAAAGTATATAAATAAAAGGGGGATTCTATTAAACAATTTAGTGTTTTATGAAAAGCATTATGGAAGGAGTATATTACAGATACTATTTGAGTCAAACGGGGAAAGGCATTGAGGATATTGGTCCGTTGGTACATTCGACTGTACCATATCAACGAGGACGTGGCCTAGGTATTTTTTTGGGGGGACTTTTCAAGTATTTGAAACCAATATTTTCTTCGGGGGCTGATTTACTAAAAAAGCAGGTTGTAAACTCTGGTATAAGTGCTTTATCAGATATTGTATCCGGTGCAAATATTAAGGAAGTTCTGCAAGATCGCGGTAAAGAGATTGTCAAAAGTGTAAGACGCGGGGCAGTTCAAAAACTCAATGAAATGTATGGGTCGGGAAAAAGGAAAAGAAAAGTTATAAATAAGCCGTCGATCAAAAATTTAAATTATTTTACCTCGAAACGACGTAAAGTTAGTAGGCGTAAGAAAGAAAAAGATATTTTTGATTAATTATGGTGGAATGTATGAAATCTGAATTGGATATATTTAAAGCACAACCTATTCAATCAAGTATTCTACGATCCGAAGAGGTTCCTTACAACCCTATAGCCTCATTAGATAAACCATCGGTAAAAGAATTTGTTTCATTAGGTCATGGAGATACATATAGTGACTTATCTTCTACATATTTAAGATTGAAAATACGGATTTTGAAAAAAGATGGAGGGTTATGGAATAATGATAAAGGGGCAGACGGAAAAGAACTATCACAGCCAAGTGTAGTTAACAATCTTTTACATTCTCTAATAAAACAATGTAATATTCAATTAAACGGGAAAAATATAACACCATCAGACGGAAATTATCACTATAGAGCATATATTGAATCGCTATTAAATTATGGTAATGATGCTGCTACCACACATTTAGAGTGCTCAGGGTGGACATTAGATAAGGCGAACATAGAAAAATCTAATAATTCTGGATCGAAAGACCGTCAAAAATTGTATAATGTTGTTGAGCTAATGGGTAAACTACATGTAGATATGTTTAACCAGCCTACCTTACTTATAAACAACGTGGATGTTCGAATTACACTAACACTAGAAAAACCAGAATTCTATTTTTTTTCTGACGATACCGATGAATCTCAATTGAAAATTTTAGAAGCAACATTGTTTATGAGACATGTAACTATTAGCACATAACGCTGTTTTGGAAAAAAAGAATGCTATATATAGTTATAAACGTGTGGAAGTAAAAACCTATACTCTTCCTATGAATACATCATCCATATCGCTCGACAACGTTTTCATTGGTCAATTGCCGACTACAATCATCTTTTGTATGACCGAAAATATTGGTTATTCAGGAAAAAGATCAAAAAACCCGTACAATTTTAAACATTTTGATATTTCTCAATTTTCGTTGAATGTGAATGGGGTACAGATACCTAATACAGCAATTGAAACTAGTTTCTCTGATGAATATAATTGTTATACCAGAGCCTACAACACACTTTTTCAAGGAACAGGGATATTCCATAATGATAAAGGTCATCAAATAACAAAAACAATGTTTAGCAATGGATTTTTTTTACTTGCTTTCGATTTAACCCCCGATGCATCAGGGAATGAAATGTGCCAAGGTCTACTTAATCAAGGAACTGTTAGAATTGAAGCAAAGTTATCAAAACCATTGCCGTCCACATTAACTGCAATTGTTTATGGGGAATTTGATGCAAACATTCAAATCGATAAAAATCGAAATATATTCACAAACCTATAAATAGGATGAAAAAGCGTGAGTCTAAATATTTTACATCATGTCTTCATCCTGTGCACTTGTCGATGTTACATTTTGTTGTAACGACAAAAACAGTTTGTTTGTGAAAGAAATTAGTATAGTAGGATTTAAAGAGCCTTGTAAGAAGTTCGTAAAAGAGTTTACTTACAAGTTTCCAACAAAAGAGCTAACAAATCAAAATATTGAAAATTATTCTTTTGGAACTGTGACTAACGAAAATATAACTAAAGAGTTTAAACAAATATTAGAAAGTTTTGATATAATTATTACCAACAAACTAATTAAAAAAGAGTTTTTAGTAAATTATGTAAAGGAAGCGAGCAAAGTTCATAAACTTCTTGATCTGAGTCAATTTATTTTATGAACACTTTAGAAATAACTAACATTTTAAAATGTAACCAGCGTACAAACAAAAAATTTAAGGGGGTGTTCGCTCTGGATAGAATTCCAAAAGTAAAAGAAAAACCATCTCTTTTAATCGTCAACACGGATAAGGCTAAGGACCCTGGAACACACTGGTTAGCTATTTATATTCCTAAAAAGGGGTGTATAGAATACTTTGATTCTTTTGGGCAGAAACCAACTAAACCTGATATTTGAAGAATCATTGTTTAATTTTTAATGATAAACAGTTGCAAAGTAATTTTACAGATGTATGCGGGCAATATTGTTGTGTTTACGTTTGGTTTAGATGTTTTGGTTTAAGTATGAAAAGTTTTTTGAACCAATTCAGTAAAGTAAATCATATTGAAAATGACAGGTTGATTTTAAAACTATTTCATAAAATATTTGGAAAATACAACTTTTTACAGTCTTGTAACCCGAGAGTTAGAGGAAAGTTAAAAAGAAATGGAAATTCGACATGAAAACACGATGTCTTTATTATTAAACTATACATACTTTCTTAATAAAAACCAGACCTTTAGAATTTCTGTTGGTTTTACGGGGGAATCATTTGAAGCCACAACCATATTCCATCGTAATGGAAAAGAAGTAATTGTTCTGAAATATCGTGATTGGTGTGAATTTTACCATCTATACAAAAAGCTGCTGTGCAGTCGAACAATAAAAAATACCAAATTATGTTTACAAGCAGGAATTCAAGCTATTCGTAGTCAAACTCTTAGTGTCAACAGAGAAGAGGCCGATATATTTAACAACCTTGTTGATTTTCTTCAAGCTGTAATGATTCACTATAAAAATTCCGAACAAAATGTAAGAGCGTATGTTGAAAAATACATAAAAACCTGTGAAGAAAAACAAGTGGAAAAGTTGCATGAAGAAATTAACATCCCAAAGCAACGGATCAATGTGCAGTGTAATTTTTCTAGATTATTTTTCGAGATACCTGTAATATTAAACAATAAACTACGCAAAATTGTACGAAAATAAAAACAATTGCCTTTTATTTATTTTATTTTTATTTTTATCTATCTATAATGTTACTAAAAAACCATTCGAAATATCCTTCTTGCTCGACTTCGATATTTTGTTCTTCGTTAACCTGCAGATCATCTGTTTGAGAGTCAAACCAGTTTTGCCCGTCCTGCCATTCCTCTTCTTCCTCCTCTTCAAGTAATTGCGGTGGTGATGGTGGTGGTATAAATTCTTGAAAAGATGAGGTCACCTCGTCAACATCATAATCATTCGTGGTTGAACTAATTTGGTTTTCTTGTGTAATTTTATTTAAAAAATAATTTTCATTACTTTCGTTGGTAAACGGAAACAAAGTCGAATCAGCTTCCATATTAAAAGTTGATTTCTGTAGGGAGACTGAGGATTTCTACAAAAATTTAGCTATTATGTACAACTTTTCAGAATCAGTTGCCTCTATATATAGAAAGAGAAACTAAATATTGTGTATATTGTGTATAGGATGTCACGAGCACAAATTGTTTCAGAGCTACACAGGCCACTTAGAAAAAATTTTCGTAGGAGAAAGTTCATTCAAAAGGGTTTGAATGATACTTGGCAAATTGATTTAGTCGAAATGATTCCTTATGCCAAATTTAATAAAGGTTTCAAATATTTATTGACGGTGATTGATACTTTTTCCAAATACGCTTATGCTGAACCTGTCAAACGTAAAACTGCTGAAGATGTTGTACGAGCACTTGAAAATATTATCAAGCAAGCAAAGGATTCCCCAAAAAATATTCATTCAGACCAAGGCAAAGAGTTTTTCAACAGACAGTTTAAACAATATGTGCTGAAAAATAAAATTAATCATTATCATACATTCTCAGAGCGTAAGGCATCTATCGTGGAACGTTTTAATCGAACTTTGAAAAGCATGATGTGGAAAAATTTCAGTTTACAGGGGAATTACAAATGGATCTCAATTTTACAATCATTGTTAAAAAACTATAATTCAACACCGCATAGAACAATCAAATTACCCCCAGAAAATGTTTCAAAGAAAAATGAAAAATCAATACTTAGAAGTGTATACATGCATCCAAAAATTTTTCAAAAAGCTAAATTTAAGATAGGAGATAATGTAAGAGTCAGTAAAAATAAAGGAAACTTTGAAAAAGGCTATCAACCAAACTGGTCAACAGAAATTTTTAAAGTGGTTAAAGTTAGAAATACATATCCGATTACGTATAACTTAGTCGATTATACCAGCACTCCAATTTCCGGTGGATTTTATGAAACAGAACTAACACCTGTAAAATTTTCTGATACCTATCTTGTCGAGCAGGTTTTAAAAAGAAAGGGGAATAAAGTTTATGTCAAATGGTTAGGATTTGATAAATCGCACAATTCCTGGGTAGATAAAAACAATATAATTTAGAACTTCTGAAAACATTTTGCTAAATTAAGTATTAATAAATTTGTATAAAATAATTCCTCGTTTTTTACTGGAAATAAATAAGTTTTCGTTTACTTGAAATTATTAAAGAAAAACTCACTAAAACTTTTGTTTTACGCCTCGAAAAATATGAAAAAAACCCGACCTTTATTTTATGTTTACATAAGCTACAAAATTGCTTAAAACTAAAAAACTGAATATTTGTTACTCCGACTAAAATTGACTTCTGTTTTACCTTTATGTTGTGTAATAATCGTAGTTTACACAAATTTAGAACTTTTGTATCCAAACGGTACGGAACTATGGTCTTTCAGAAATCGACGTTTTTCTGATTTCGGTTGGTATCTTTTTGTTTCAGTTACTGTATGAACCTCATGATCTTTAGTTCTTTTAATATTTTGTGAAACCACAGCGATATTTTCCCAATCTTGCGGATCAGCTGGTTTAATCGAACAGCTTGTTTAATCGTTTCAAAATTTATTAGTTTGGATGTTGTATGGTTTAAATTTATGCCTTTAACTTTACAAACAAGCTTTTCTGAGTTATCTTTAGTCGAAAAAACTTTAAACGCGTAATTTTTTGGTCCACCACTAACAAATTCAGATATATAGCTGCCGAGGCCGTAACATTCTAGTTCATCGGTCATATCACCAATACGTTCTCCTAGAGGTGGGTCATATTCTCCTTCTTGACTTATATAAATGATTGAGTCCGTATCGTAATACAAAACTCTGTGACCGATCTTTTCTAGATAGCTGTAAAGATGAAGTCGAGCCTGTGCTGTTGTGTAAGCAGCTATACACACATTGATTGTTGATAGAGAATTTACCGCTTCTTCTTTATACTGCCAGCTCACAATTATAACTTCCTCGTTAATAGGTAGTATTTGACAAACTTCTATTGAAGGATTTGTTAGTAAGTCATTCAAAACAAACGGTTGGTTAACAATAGTTGTTTGTTGTTGTTGGTTTTCTCGCTGACCAAATTTTCCCCAAAAAGAATTTAAAATTAATTTTGCAAAAGACCTTAATCCAGGATTATTATTGATATTTTTAAATTCCAATTGAACTTCTTCTGAACTTAAAAAGGAATCAATATACTTTTGTTTTTCCAATTCTGTTTGATATTTAGACGGAAAACCTGAAGATTCCTGTTTAATTTTTATAAACTTATTCATCATTTCCGTGAAGAGTCCTTGTTCTTTCCTTTCCTTGTTATATTGCGTAATCTCGTATTCCCAGATTTCGTAAATGTGTAAAATTTTGTAGTTTTTTTTGAGAGCCTGTAAAACTTCGTCAATCACCCATGTTCCAGTTAATGCCCTTTCATCGTTAGAATGTAAACAAAATGCACTTTGATTTTTTTGATCTCCGCAGCTTTGGCAGAGTGAGAACATCAATTTGTTATTTGGTTTTTGCGGTAAAACTGGATGAAATAGGTTTTCTGGTGGTAATATTTTACATTTAATCAACCCATTCGTTTTTTGTAAATCAATTCCAGAACACACAGAATTGCCAACATGTACTTTAGGGTGTTTAACAGGAAATTTGCCATATTTACAGACCCCCGGGTACATCGAGCAGACGTCTATGTATTTAATTTTCTCCCCGTTTTTACACTTATAATGAGTGTAGACATTGCCTGTTCTTCCACCATAGAATGCATCCCGAGGGTTTAGTGGTGCAGTAAAAATTATTGGGTGGTTTTTTAAGTAAAACATATTTTTGTTTGTTTTCATTTGTTCGCGAAATGCGCATTCCCACATTTCGATTACTTTATATCCAAAGGATTTTAAGTACTCATTTTTGGCCAGCGTTCTTTCATACCTTTGATTTAAAGTATCGTTAGAATCATTATACAAGGATACATCTCTTTTATGGATTATGCACTTCGGATGACCATGGTAAAAACAACCTAGAAAGTTAATAAAAATTAATAATGTGTTATAGCGAGTTTTTAATTTTAATTTTGTTTTATTACCTTGAAACTCAAAAACTTCCTTAGTGCTGTCACAAAATGCATCAACTTTGACACCGCCAATCACTTTTTCTCTCCCGCTAGCAGCATATTGAAATTTAATTTTTCGGGTGTCCTGCTCCCATACAAGCCACTGTAGAGCAATTTCGGATTGATTGTCGACTAGTCTGTAACCATGTCGTGGAATTATACCTATCGTGTTCAAACACAGAAAGTTTCGTCTGAACACGAGGTTACAGGCTGAGGCTATTGTTGCTGCTTCTAAAAACGGTTCAATGTTGCATTCTTGTAAAAATATTCTTCTGAAGCTTAAACAAGCTTCAGTCAAAATCTTTACATCGTTGCTACAGTATTCAACTATTTCTTTTCGCATGTTGAATTCGCAATTTTTATTTTCGGTGTACCATTGATGAAACTCATTTCTCTCATCTTCTTTCATTGAATCGGGGGAGAAATATTTCATAGGCGGTAAAGAACCTATATAATTTTCATTTTCCAGTTTATTAAATAAATGCGGAAAAAACCCCTTTTTTAATTTTGTAGATAAGTTAAAGGCTTTTGGCAATTTTGCTAGGGCCATCGGGAAAAAATTAAGTGAATCGATAAATTTGACATTGTTGATCATCATCAAAATAATTTTCGTTCCTCTCATTATTAGTTTGGGTTCCACATTCGTTTTATTTAAAACATAGTTTAAAATAAACTGATGATCAAACGCTTGTCCGTTATGAGCAACGACAATTATTTCTCGGAATTCTGCGCTTAATTTCAAAATGTGATTCATCATTTTTTCGATTATATAATTTTCTTCAAAAATTATTTGTCTAAATTTACACTTTTGACAAAAAACTAGAGATTCATCGTCAATACAGATGTCACATCTTTGCTGTAAAACACACAAATTAGGGATATGCTGTCTTAGTTGTGTATCAATATTTTTTTCCTGTCTTGTCTCTAAATCGTAGAATACATAAATGCAGTTTTCAAAATTTTTCTGTTTTTTATCTTGCTGAATGAAGCAAAGATGATCCGAAGGTACATGTTGATGACAAATTTTACAAAAATATTCATTACAAAAATGCTGTCTTTCTGTTTTGTAAACGTGCAAACAATTTAAACATTTTTTTATTATATCACAAATACTTTTTGAGTTAGATGATGAGGCTCGGTGAAAATCAAAACATTTTTCCCCTCTAAATGTTCTATTACAGATATTACATTTAACATTTATACTATTCTTTGGACATGGTGTTGAATTACAGCAACATGGGCAAGTTTTTAAACATTTGTGTTCATGTTTGTGCCAAAATGGAACGTGACAACTTCCGCAATAATATTCTGTACAAAAAGCAGCAGTGAGTGATCCAATCACATTAAAATGATTTTCATGGTATAACAAATTTAGGTTTTTACATATTTTGTGGTATTTCCCTTAAATATCACAATTCGACCCCTAGTGTTATATTGATAGACAACAATTTTGTAATTTGTCAAATTATTTTGAAATATTTTTAATTCATGTACTCCACACCCCTGATGTGGAATAATTACACCTGCTTTTTGGATTAACTCTTTAGCTTTAATCGCTTGAATTTTTCCGACATCTTTATAAAATATGTCTATAATTGACCTCTTTATCAATTTTTGCAATGCACACAACTAGGGCACGGGTTAAACATAAGTTATCTTTATTTTTTATTGTTATTATACCACGGCGTTGTTTGCATTCTTCAGAAAAATTGTAAAATTGTTTTTTCCTACCTTTACCATAAGGTAAATTGATATATGTTGCGGTCAAACAAAATTTGTCTGTCCCTGTAAAGTAAAAGTGAAAAAAGTAAAAAAATGTTCAGCATTTTCATTTAAAAGTACTCACCCTCGGAATTGCTTTGAAAAACCTTTGAAATCACATCCCAAATATGCTGAAACGTCAGTCCACCTGCTGTTTGAAAGTTTATCCATGCAGGGCCACGATGCTCGAAGCTTTCACCACAAAATGTCATTCCAATTTTGTCGCTTGGGCTAACTTCTTTTGTAATATATTTGACAATATCGTGGAGTGCCCCTTTAATCCAAGTAATTGGATCAATATAGCTTGGTACAGGTTTTATCGAAAATTTAATTTCGCGTCTGCGCAAGTTAAACTTCTGCATATTTTTCCCCGTTTCGGAATCGATTAAAAATCGCTCTTCTTCCACTTCTTCCCCAGAAGTTATAAACCTTTTCATTAGAAGTTTTTTTGCCATGTTTTAATGTTGAATCACAAAACTAATACAATATAAATTTTCTAACAGGGTAGGCTTTTATACTTAGTTTGACATCGTTGTTTTTGTAAAACTTCAATACTCTAAATCAGAGGTAAAGCAAATTTCCATCAAGGTAATTTTAAACTTTCAAATAAATTATCATGAAAAAACAAAATTAAGAATAATTTTCAATTTGTTTTGATAGATAAAGAAAAATAAAGAAATAATTCATATTAAATGTTTCAATGTTTCTTTTGTTTATTTTTTCCTTTTTACGTATTGATTAATTTATAAGATAAATTTTATCATTTGAAAAATTAAGTAAACAGTAAATGGAGAAACTCTCAACAATTATCTTTTAGTTTATATAAATTTTCAAAATGAATTTTCAATATGTTTTAAAGAATAAGAATAAGAAAATAATATATATAAAGCAATAAATTTCAAGTTTTCTTTTGTTTATTTTTTCTGTCGCGTTTTAGATAAAGAATAATAAAATAATATATATAAAGCAATAAATTTCAAGTTTTCTTTTTTTATTTTTTCTGTCGCGTTTTAGATAAAGAAAAATTAAGAAATAGTTCTTATTAAATGTTTCAATGTTTCTTGTGAATAATTTTCTTTTGTTTATTTTTCCTTTTTTGCGTCTTGATTAATTTATAACATAAATTTTATCATTTGAAAAATTAAGTGAACAATAAATGGAGAAACTAGCAACAATTATCTTTTAATTTATCTGAATTTTCTAAATGAATTTTCAATATGTTTTGAAGATAAATAAAAGAAGAATAAAGTAATAATATATATAAAGCCATAAATTTCAAGTGTTCTTTGATTTATTTTTTCTGTCGCGTTTTAGATAAAGAATAATAAAGAAATAATTCGTATTAAATGTTTCAAACTCTTGTTCCCCCACTAACTTTTAAGCATCGTAAATTAGTATAAATATCAAGCAGTTGTAATCAACAATTGTAGTCTAACATAGTAATTTGCTAAACATGGAAAGTTCAACAGACAGTTTTTTAAACGAATACCTGGTAACTTCCGATTGTCAAGCGGCTCCACCTCTCAAAAGAAAGCGCTTACACCATCAAATACAACAACAACAACAGCAACAAATACTACAACAACAACAACATCAACTGGCTAGAAAACAAATTTTTCTGGCAAAATGTTCAAGCGCAGCAAAGGAGAAATCAAAACCATTTATAAAGATAGCAGAATTGCAGGAAAACCACGCATACAAATTATGCACAATTCGAAAAATCGACACTAAATTTGGGAAAAAGTGGATTTTCGAAACCGAAGATGTATTATTATTCGCACCAAATAAATTCAATGAATTATTTAACGAGGAAGATTATACAGCATTAGTTATGGAGGAAAATTTCTACATCATAAAAACCCCTCAAAACGGTTTAACACTCTTAGAAGGTGAAAATAAAAACATTAATTAAATTTTATTTAAGTTTTAATTTTAAGACAAAAAATAAAACAAGAAATTAAATTTTAGTTTTAGAGCAAAAAATGTAAAAAGAAAAAATGAATAAAAACACGTGACAAATTGTTTTATCTGTCATTTGTACCATTATTTTATTGTTTTAATTTTAAATTTGAACTCACATTTGAACTAACCTAGTCTATCTGACATGCCTAGGCCTTTAGCAACAACAATAAACCCACAATAACAACAAACAACAATAAACCACTAACCTACACTTTAAATCGAGAAATTACCAATACAGATAACCAGAACTAGGTCAAATACTAACCTAGTTTACCTGACGACCTTCCAAGGCCTTTAGCAACCAGCTTGGGATACGCACAACAACAACAAACCACAATAAACCAATAACCTACATTCTAATTCCAATACAGGAAACTAAAACTAGGTCAAATATTAACCTAGTCTACTATATAAGGTCGTAGCCTTTCATGGCAATTATAAAAACAGGTTTTGGTTCCCCAGAACCAACTCTCGGGAGTTCTACTGCCGTGCATGCACCTACTGAAGCTTAGACCGTCGACGAGAAGGATAATTTCTACATAGCACTGGAAGAGGTTATGAAACAAACACCAACACGCGACTTCGATATGGTTCTTGGTGACTTTAATGGACAGGTTGGAAGAGATATCTCTTATGGAAATGTGGTGGGTCCCAACAGCTTGCATTTGAATTCGAATGATAATGGTGAGAGAATGACTGAGTTTGCATTATCAAATAATTTGAGAATTGCCAGTACGTTCTTTCCGCATCGATCGATTCATAAGCAGACTTGGGTCTCATCGAATGGAAACACTCGAAATCAAATTGATCACGTTCTAGTAACAGCACGTTTCTTTTCGAGCGTTCTGGATGTGCGATCCTTTAGAGGTGCATACATTGGAAGTTACCACTTCCTTGTATATGCAACGATAAGGTTCCACTTTCCAAATCCAGGCATTCAAAAATTCAATCAACGGAAACGTTTTAACATCTCATCATTAAAGAATGCTTAAACAGAAGAGAGACATCAAATCCATATTGCCGAAACATTGGATAAATCAGAAACCATTAATGGAGACGTCGATAAGTCATGGTATTTGCTCAAAGATGCTGTTTTAAGCGCTGCTGAGGGAATACTTGGACGATCACAGAACCACTCTCAGAAGCCATGGATGGATCAAGCATGCCTTGACGCTATTCAATACAAAAGAGATTGCTATCTGAAGTGTCTACAAGGACGCAACACCAGGTCCACGAAGGAGAACTAGAAACTGGCGAGACAAGCCGTTACAACGCTATGTAGACGAACGAAGAGAGAATGGTGGAAGAGACAGTGTGAGGAGATTGATATTGAATATCTTGTCAATAAACTCAGTACAGATGATTGCTTACGCTGATGATGTTGTCATCCTCGGTCGAAGTGAAGCTGTTATGAGTGAGACTTTCAAGTCGCTTGAGAGTGGTGCTAGGAAAATTGGTCTGCAAATTAACTACAATAAAACCAAACATATGAATGTTTCAAGAGAGGCTGAGAAGAAATATTTGATGTGCGCGGATGAACGAATTGAGGGAGTTGAATCTTTTAAATATTTGGGATCAATGCTTGACTCAAACAACAGCATACTGACAGATATAAAAGCTCGAACCGATTACTGCAGGTAATCGAACTTTCTACTCAATTAAACCTCTCCTTGGATCACCGTATGTATAAACTAACACCAAGCTCAAGTTATACAAGACATTGGTTAGACCCTTACACAAAATGACGAATCGCATTTATCTGTATTTGAGCGTAAGATCCTACGCTACATTTTTGGTCTACTTAAGACAGACGATGGAGAGTATAGAACCCGGTATAACTTTGAGATCAGAGACCTTCTTAAGGGTCCTGATATAATAGTTTGTATCCGTTCTAATAGGATTGCTTGGTTTGGGCAAGTTCTATGATCCGATTCACAGGTTGGAATGATAAGAAAAATGTACGTTAGTACCCCAGGAAGTGGGCGACCGCGTGGTAGACCAAGACTACAATGGGAGACTGACGTAATAAACGACCTTAAAAAAATCGGCTGCCATGGTAATTATGTCGCTGTTGCGAATGATCGTGATGAATATTTAAAGCTGATTAGCCTGACAACGCTCCGACATGGAGCATGAACGAACGCCTTTAAAAAAAAAATAAAAAAGATTTTTAAAAATGGATTTCCCGTTGACGTATCGAAAATACCCGATTTTTCCCGTTTTTTTAAGGAAAAAATCCCTCAAAAATTCCCATCAAGTTTTCTATAAAAATATACATATAAATTCAATTATTTATTGAAAAAACTTCAAAAACCACCACAATTTATAACAATATTTATCCTTCCGACAACTATAAATTTAGGTTTATCTCTGTTTTTACGACTATATTTGTGTACGTTATTAGTCTTAATATTATGGAATAAAGCAAATAGCTGTTAATTTTATTCTGTACCACGAATGTGGCGGAACACAATAAAACAATTTATTTGATTGTATTGAATGCTGAAATAAATTTTATTTTATTTTATAAAAATTTGATTGCATGTTATAAAAAATCAAAAGCAAACATTTTCGACCTGTAGCCCCCCTATCCCGGTACATCGTGAAATAGGAATTGGAAAATAAATTGTAGCAATTTTTCATAACTACATAGTATTCCGTGCCGCGGGAAATAGCACATTCGTATTAGAAAATATTTCGTTATTTCATTTATTGCACCTTTTTCTCAATTCACAATTCCTAGAGAAATGCCGGAATAGGCGTACTGATTATATAAAAAACAGTCAATTCAAACCGAAGCGCATGTCCCTCTCCCGAATATTAAAAAAGGTAAAGACTACTATGATTAAATTGAATTAAATTTTCAAAAGATTGTTTTTGGTTTCTCATTAGTATAACATTTGAAGTCTTTCATTAGGTAGGGCTTTCATTAGGCTTTTCATTTTCAAAATACCAAATATTTAAATAGATATCGAAATTAAATCAAATTTATTTAATTGTTTGGAATTTTGTTATTCAAAAAAATTCAATAAAATTCATTGTTTTTCTTTATTCGTTTTACTTGTTTTATCAACAAATTTTAAAATAATTCAATTTAAATTAATAAATGTTACTCTATCGGAAGGATATAACGTTGTATTGGGTTTGTTTTTAATGAACTTTATTCTCTCGAAAATTTGTAATGCTCGCTTGTGCCTCGCTCACATCGTAAACTTTTGCTTGAAAAATAAAATATTGCATTAAACACTTACACAATATATTACTATTGTTTCGATTCTCCATACAACTTGTGGAATAAGAAAGAACTGCTATAAAATGGAGCATTAAATCTGTTAAAATTGAGAAGGACATTTTTTAAAAGAAGTAAATGATTTCATGATTTTCAAAAAATTTTAAAATTGTAATTAGGTCTTTTTCGATACGTAAACAACTGCTCAGAAATAAAATAGTGATGCCAAGCATCCCAATTTTTTTAATATGTTTAAAATGGATGGATGCATAGAGATGCCAACTTGTAGTTCCAGGTGATTTCATTTCTCGTTTCGCAGCATCAAAATATTCCTGAAATTCAGATAACATGGTGATCCGTTGGGGTTTTTAAAACGTACCTAAGAAATATTTAAACATCAGAAGGCTTAAATTCCAAATTATCGGGGATCGACATCTTTCTGAAGCCTGGTAAAAAATTGGTTGGTGCAACTATTTCAAAATAAGTTTTAATTTAAAACGATTCTATTATTAAAGGTGAAAAATCCCCACTTTCCAAGTTTTTTCCCGCTTTCCCGTTTTATATGAAATAATATCCCGCAAACGGGAAAAAATCCCGCAATCTGGCAACTCTGTTCTAATTTCTGTTATTGATACATGAATGTGATTTTGTTGTTACGATTGTTTTTTTCCATAAAATTGAAATTGTAAAATTATTGTATTAAAATTTTGCTTTGTGTTGTGTTTTTATTATTTAGTTTAACTCAAATAGTTTAGCGGGAATCGATAGAAAATGAAAAAAAATTGTTGTTTTAGATTTCCATGTCGACACGTATTGTAATTTCTTTATTTAATAAAATATTTGGTGGTCAAATTGATTTCTCTATTCATCAACCATATCAGCTGACTTTTGGTTAATTGTAAAACTGGGATGTTGATAGTTATTAAGATTTTATTTGAAATCAATTTGTCCGGACTGAATTCGTGGTCCTCCCATACGAAAACCAGCTAATGTACGGTTGAGTTCCTCATCACCACAAACTTGCATAACGTGCAAAATTTCAGTTTTTACGATAACCCTTCACTATTATTTTCTTAATAAAACTAATACATCTTACTCAACTATTGTTTGAAAATCACTACAAAAAATTTCTATTAAAGTCAATGTCAAACCCTAGCAAATCAATTTCGACAGTAAAAATTTGTTCAGTTGTACATTTTGAATCTATTTATATATTTTGATAGCAATTTGATTATATTGTTGATAATTTTATCTGTTATTAATAAATCGTTCATGAATAAATGTTTAGCGAGTGTTTAACATTAATTATCTGATATTAAACAAGATGTATTTATTCAATAATGTATATGATGATACAGGCTACAAATGTTATATCCAATATTAATTTAGATCGATTGATGAATTAGTTTCAATTAAATTATAAACGTTTTTTTAAATCTTTGTTTTCATTTTTAATAAAAATAAAATTATGAAGTTGTTTGACTTTAACTGTTATATCACGTGTACGTACATATCAAATCTAAATAATATTGTTAAAGGTTGTTTTTCATGTCATCTTTGTATAATCATCCATTGAATACATAATTTAAATTGAATTAGTTTTATGTCATAAATAATAAAAATGGAACATTTATTTCATGCATTATATGGTAGTATGCAGTAGTGAATATTTTTCAAAATTGCGTGACAAAGCTTAAGAGATATCGTCAAAAATGTTAGAAATTGAAAATTATCTTCAAACAAGGATGTTTTAAAACGTTGTTGTAAAGGTTATTCTATGATACGTTTCAACTTAAATTATACTTTAATGGATTGTAATTATAAAGTAATTTAAGCACAATCGATTTTGAAATACATAAACCGATTTTCTTGGTTTTTTTTAGCGTACTAGTGATAGTAACAACATTAAATTGTTACAGTAAATGAGAAAACTATCATTTTTATGTTTAGTTTTTTACTATTGATTTATAAGGCGATTAATTTAGGGGTTATATTATAGTTAAAAAAAACAATACATCAATTATTATCGTTTCACAATTTGTTGCTTTATTTATTTAATATAATTTAAATAATTTTATTTATTTAATATCCAATATAAACAATATTGTCTACTTCGAGAAAAGATGTTTTGGACTACTTCGTTCCAAACCACGCTGAATATTTTTGTTTGCTCGTAGTGAAACTATTGACTTGTTTATATTGTCACGTTTTTAAATCTTCGAATTGGACTCAATCCTCGATTAACCTTATTTCGATAATCGTTATTCCTCAATTTCCTTTTGGATTTGATCACTGATTCGTATAAGTAATAACAACTTTATTGTGTCACAATCAACATGTTTAGCATTAATAAAGCACTTAATTTAATATCTTTGTAACGGAAACCTAAATTTATTCGTTGAACTTCTGATAAGTGATAGAAGAATTTAAAACCTGCTAATATTGTTTAACGTTTTTGTTCTATCAATTTTCGTTATAGATTATTTATTGTCAGTTGCAAACTTGCGTCGGTGGCATACACACGAGTTATTTTTACTCCTTTTAGCCACGGGAAGGTCTGAGGATGGTGAATTTGAATTTCTTAGCAAGATTCATGAATATATTCATGGCAGGAAGACCATAAATGTAAATATTTTCATATTGATGAAATAATTATTTTGGAATTTTCTGTTGCTAGCAATTTTAGTGTAATCCGCAAGCTAAATTAAATGCTTAGAACTCAATTCAGACTAATCTGCAACTGACAATAAATTAAATATAATCGAAGATTATCTTTTAAATAAAGTCTATAATCTTATACCACGCTTTAGGATAAAAGTAAAAATAAGCATATCAATTAAAACTATGGTCACAGAAAGTATGGCAAGCAAAATGTTTAACAAATACTTGACAACGATAAAAAAACGCCTGTTCACACTTCTTCTTTCATTTAAGGCATGGTGGTTTACCGTAATGGCTATTTTTATTGTCAACTCAAACGGACACTTTACACTGATAAAGTTTAATGTCTTATCAATATTTCTTAATCTTTTCGACATTTAACTAATTTACTGCATTGCAATTGAGTGCTAAATGGTCTCCGCAATGCTAAATCGATTTAGCACATTTTCAAGTTGACTAAATCCGCCATTTGCATTCAAAGTTTTTGTATACTTATCTGACTTGACAATTAAAAATTAACTTCAAATTTTACTTACTATCGAAATTTATGAATATTATAAAACTTAAAGCCTGTATGTATTATTAAATATAAGAATATATTATATATTTAATATTGTGCATCAAATCAGTGTTTGGTTACCAACTGTTTTTTGACACGTTTCGGTGTTTTTTTTGACACACTTATAACACTTATATAGTTCTAACTACTTATACAATACTTATACAACTCCAGATTTAATTTTACTGCCCTTTATTATCTCAAATATATGTTTAAGCAAAAAATATGAAAGTTTGCTTTCAGAAAAATGTTTGAAATCGCTCCAGCAGTTTTCTAGTTTTCGAAGGATTTTTTTTTTGCTCTTTCAGAATCGTTAGGACCTAAAACGTCGAAAAATGCCAAAAACGTGGAGGTAAGATTTTCATATTTGGCTCGAGATTGTATTACTTAGGTCTTTCAGACGACCGAAACAATTCTGGATTTTATTTGAAAATATATTTTGGTATATACGAAAGACAATATTTATGTACATTAACTGGTTTGAAATAATAATTCACTAGACTGAAGTTGCGAATATAGACCAGGGCCAAACCGTTATAAATATCGAAATAGACGAAAAATTCTTAGCAGTATACGAATGGTCGGAAAATGTAGCTAAGGGTCTAAGTAATTAAGGAAAAATCGACCGAACTGTGTAAAAGTCCCGGAAAGGGGTGGGGGGTTGTAGTATATACGTTTTTAGGGGTTTGTATTAGTTTTTTGCGATTTGCGACTAAACTATGCATTCTATCGAAAAAAGTTAGACATAAAAGTTGTAGATAATAAAAAAATCTAAAACTTTTTTACCGGACATTATTGACCATAACCACAAAATTATCGAGAAAAATGCAAAAAACCGTTTTTTTGTTTTTAATTTATAACTATCGCAAAAGTTGTTATATTTTCATGAAAATCGGTGAAAATGTTCTTTTTTGTGTTTCAAACAGTCCCAAATTTTTTTAAAGCGAAATACTTAATTTTCGATGGTTTATGAAGAAAACTAAAAAAAAAGACCTCATTTTCAATCGAAAAATTTGGTTAGGAAATTTTCGATTTTTGAACTTTACCAGTGCTCATTTTTGTCGTTAAAATTCGAACTTTAATATAGAATTAAAATATAATATTGTTTACATACAAAAATTTCGTTAAAAAAGCGAAAAACCGAAAAAACTACTTTCAAATCATAAATTTCTTTTTCTTTGTTGTAAATAAACGTTTGCATTCATAAAAAGCGTTAATTCACATACGATACTATGTTATACAAGTAATTTACATATACTTAACTAATCTTGACTTTCAAAGTCCCGAAATCATCGTTTAAACTGCAATTAAATAGGTGAAAACTCAAAAAACACAAAGGCTGTGTGTGACTGAGAAATTTTTTTTTATTATTTCATGGGATTCGTAAGTATCTACAAATTATCATGTCAAAGTGTTTTGATGACAAAATACAAAAATTAAAAGTAAAATAATTTCATTGAAATCTCTTTTTCTTCCTGGGCTTCATCGCCAGAATCGGTCAACCTTTCGATTTCTTCATGGTCATTTTCTACATCTTCAATTCCTTGGAGCTGTTCTGGATTTTCCAGTTCAGTATCATTATTTTCATTATTATTATTTATTAGACAGTCGATACCATCTTCGTCTTCGATGTCCTCTAGATTACAAAATTTTTCGTATAAGAACTTTTCGGCATTAGAACACAGATCAGGACCGTGACAATTTATGCACAAAATTGTGCACTTTAGCCATGCTTACGACACCCACATATGTTATTACCGCATCTTTTTTCGCAGCTGTCGCAGATAATTTTCAATAAATTTTCAGGAATTAATCCTTGTTCTGTAAATATAGGTACGATACCATTAAAGGGATGTTTCCATCCCCAATCTGTAATAAAAATTTCTGCAATATCAGGTAAATGTTTTTTGGCCAATAATGATTTTGTTATTTTTAATTATTAATGATCTTAAAATTGTTTTTTTTCCTTTCCCAGCAAAACTTGAATCTATTGCTAAAAGTTTGAAACGAATTTAAAGAAAAGATTTTCAAATAAAGCAAACGATTAAATAAAATAATCACCACAGTTTAAACGATGGTTTCGGGACTTTGAAAGCCAAGATTAGTTAAGTATATGTAAATTACTTGTATAACATAGTATCGTATGTGAATTAACGCTTTTTATAAATGCAAAGCTTATTTACAACAAAGAAAAAGAAATTCATGATTTGAAAGTAGTTTTTTCGGTTTTTCGCCTTTTCAACGAAATTTTTGTATGTAAACAATATTATATTTTAATTCTATATTAAAGTTGGGATTTTAACAAAACAAATGAGCACAGGCAAAGTTCAAAAATCAAAAATTTCCTAACCAAATTTTTCGATTGAAAATTAGGTCTTTTTTTTTAATTTTCTTCATAAAACATCGAAAATTAAGTATTTCGCTTTAAAAAAATTTGGGACTGTTTGAAACACAAAAAAGAACATTTTCACCGATTTTCATGAAAATATAACAACTTTTGCGATAGTTATAAAATAAAAACAAAAAAAACGGTTTTTTGCATTTTCTCGATAATTTTGTGGTTATGGTCAATAATGTCCGGTAAGAAAGTTTTAGATTTTTTTATTATCTACAACTTTTATGTCTAATTTTTTTCGATGGGATGCATAGTTTAGTCGCAAATCGCGAGAAACTAATATAAACCCCTAAAAACGTATATACTACGACCCCCCACCCCTTTCCGGGACTTTTACACAGTTCGGTCGATTTTTCCTTAATTACTTAGACCCTAAGCTACATTTTCCGACCATTCGTATACTGCTAAGAATTTTTTTTTCCTCTAACAGGATTGGCCCTGGTCTAATAGATTTAAATTTTAGTTGGGATTATTTGTGAGCAATTAAACAGGTTTTTAGTTTTCATTGATAAACTTTTCAATTGAATAAACTTTTCAATGAAAACTATAATCGCGTTGATACGAAAAGGCGTTCGTTCGAAATTTTATTTTTTTTCGGTTAAGATGTCTTGACTATTGGTCACAAAAGATACATACACATGTTTTGACTTATATGAGCATTTTAAGAATTTTTAAAAAACAGATAATATCTTACTAACACAAATTTATTTACTAAGCATCCTTATTATGATTATGATCTACGCATCTACGACGAGCTAGCTAAATTAACATTTGACTGTTTATGATCATTATTTACAATATATATTATATAATTATCAGTTACAATCTTGCGTCTGTGGCAACCATACGAGTTGACATAACTCTTTATTTAGCCACGGGAAGGTCTGAGAAATGGCATAATTTTATGTCTTAGTAAGACTCATGAATATAATCATGATAGGAAAACCATAAATCAAAAACTTCTGTTTTTTTGAAATTTTCTATTGCCAGCATTTTAAGCGGAATGCGCAAGCTAAGCAAATTACTTAGAACTCAATTCAGACTAATCTGTAAATGATAATACATAATACATATATAAATAACTGATAATATAAATAACTGATAATAAAGGTTTGTGAATAAGTCGAAAAATGCCAGTAGTATGCAGATTCAAGTTCAATAACTACTAATATTCAGATCAATAACTAAAATTTGTTGGTAAAAACCAAAAACCAATCATTTATATTTAGCCAAAGTCCAAACATTCATCTCTAAAGATGAATCTAAGCATATCAAGGATGATATTCCTGAACATAGTGATAGTATTGATGATGATATTCCATGTGCTCGATGTTTAGCAGCCAGAACTGACAAACTTGATAGTGAGGGTGAGTTTAAAAAACGTTCAAAATATAAGTTTGTGATTTTGTTAAACATATTTCTGCTAATATATACCCGATACTATAACCACTATTTTAATTTAATAAACATATTCAATCAAATTTATTCATTCTACTTTTATAAAACAATCAAAATATAATTTTTTCATTTATAACCAGTCATTCATGTTTTTTTGTTGAGCTTAGCACGCGACTGATTTGTATTATCTAATATTTATCTTTTTTTTTATGATTTTGATGTTAATATAAAAAAATAATCATATGGGAAATCAAGGCATATATACATATGTGAGTTGTAAATGTTGTTTGATATATTCAATCTGAAAAAATTGCAAATGCAATTTAGATTTAGATTTGTGTAGGTCGTTTATTATTGGTAGCATTGGTCGGTAAAAGAGTTTGATCTGTTATAGGTGCCATATACAATCAAACCGTTTGCGTGCAAATATGTAGATTATAAATATTTATAAGGACTTATTAGATTATAAATATAAGAAATTCTGTTGTTTTTAATCTAGTTTATTTCTTCAAGAAATTTGATTAGGGAATTTAATTTCTAATAATAATAGTTTGTTTATTTCTCACAACCTACTCACGTCTGGAACCATTTTGGGCCCTTCTCAAAGCAACACATGTTACTAACGTTTGGCTTACTAGAATCGATTAGATCATGGAACCACATATTTCAGTTTTTTGTTAGTTAAAAAATGGTCATATAATATGGATTAAATTATGTGTCACAATAAGACTTAAATATCAAACCTTTACCTAGCACACATGTGCTTTGAGTTGTTAAATGCTTTGTTTATTCAAGACATATCCGACTAATGATTTTGAAAATCATTTAATTTATAAGTAGTTTGGAATTTGGATAAAGAAGTCCTCTTACATTCTGTAAATATGATAGCATAGGCTCGCACAGTTTAATTGTTTTCACTGATGAGCAAAACAGGAATAAAAATAATTTTATGATGCTTCTGATTTCATTTGAGCACGCACCGTTTATGATGAGGTTTATAAAAAACAATGTAACAAGCAAACGGGGGCATCAAGTTAATTAATGTCAAATTTCGCTCACGCTTTTAAAGAGTCTAAATGGGACCTGATGAAAACAGATATATTGTCTTAAACTTCTCATCAATAATATAGGCCATAAGGGGATCAATATTATTGAGTTGTGACTAATATGGGGTGAAATAATTGTTGCATTTATTGAGGGAGTCGAGTTTTGTAAACGCGTCTTTGTCAATTTATGATTGTTACTTTAAATAGAAATTTTGCTTTTCAACATAATCTACTCTTACTCATTACATGTTGTTCCCATAGATGTCTCAATCAAAGTTAAATACATACAGTTCACATACCCAGAGAAAACTCTTACAAAAAGTATAGTAATGTCTTTTGGATAACTTTTTTGAAGTTTTTAAGATTTAAGATTTGAATGGCTTGCAAAACGTTGACTGAGTTTGAATTTTAGGGTAAACAGTTAAATAGATAACTCTGTTATATGGAGGAAAATTGAAAAACGAGAAAGTTGGTGTGGTAATTTTTAGGATTCCGTACTCTAAAAAAGTAAAAACGGTGGGTACCCTATTGGTGAGACTTCGGTATCCGTCCGAATTTCTACATAATCAATTTACTCACAAACTATAAGTGCTATCTACTTGAAATTTTCTACAGTTTTTAAACGTGTTTTCCCACGCCTACTGATAACAAAAAAAATGCAAATATTTATTTTTATCTATATTTTATGAACATAGATAGGAGATAGTAAAACAAAAGTATTTTGTAAGGAATCGAGTTTGGTCTAGAAAAATCGAAAAAGTTCAAAATATTTCAAAAAAAAATTTCAATGATTTTTCGGCTGCTTAGTTTTTTTGATATTGCCAAAAACGAGTGTTGTTTTTCCTGTACATTTACAAACATTTTTGAAATTTTTGAACTACTGTTGAACTAGAAAATTGTTACAGTCAAGTTAATCGAGGTTGGGGATCTGTTCTTTTCGTTAAGTCTGATACAGTACCACCAGTGCAGAAAAATAGTAGCCACCATCACTTTGAGTTTAGCTTTGCTGGCAGTCATTGTGAATGTTCAACTAGCTGAAGTACAAATCCTGTTGGTATACTATACCGATCTCCCCAATGTTCAGTAGACAAATCGCTTGACTGTGTTAACAATGCATTCGTTGGCAATAATTGGACGATACTTTTGCTCCGTTTTTTCCGTTGGTTTTTCCGTCGCGTTCAATGAAAATCCTCAAAACTGGCTCTCAAACTATTTTCCACAAAAAAATTTATAAAGAAAGATTCATTAACCAACAACAGTTGAAGCTACAACATTTGATAATATATTTTCCAATATAAATAGTTTATAAGCTGGCGTTATTGAAACTTTCTTTAACCACCATAAACAGTTTTGGGTAAAATTCAACCCAACGTGAAACAATGCAAACAAAAACTGTTGTTTTCTATACACGGAACCCTCAGCGAGCGAATTATATTCGCACTTACCTGAATTTTTTTTATGTTTCCTCATTTATATTACATTAAAGATTTGGATGTCACTTTATCTGATACCTAGGTCCTAGATAGGGTGTCACGTGGGAAAATTTTTTTTTATTGAGTTCAATGTCAGTAAAAATGCTCAAAGTCCTCTGTGTAATATTTTTGTGTGAACTTTTCTATTCTATGTTGTAAACGCAAAGCAAACGTTCAAAGCAATAATAAAATCGGCAGTTGCTTATTGATTATACTCGCCTTTTAGTGTTCATTAAACAGAACTGTTTTCGGTTCTGTATATAGCTGTAAATTTTGTAAATAGGAGCGAAATATATTAATGTATTTATATTTTGAGATTGACAGGTTTTTGTGCTTTCGATACAAAAACTATTGTAAGCTATTAGTGCGAAAAGTTTTCCCAAACTTGTGAGATAACTACTCTCAAAATCGCTCGTACGACACTATACTTCACATATATTTAAAAATCCTCTCCTCCACTAGTAGCACAATATATTATAGTCGGCGAGCAAAAAAAAATTTGTTTCCGTTTCTAGTTTGTATGGTAATTTAATATATTATTTGCCTCAGAATATTTCAAGAGAAACTAAAAAAATACTTGTGATGCAGTGATTAGGAATTGGAACCCGGGGACTACACTCTCCTCGGCCATTGTAAATAGAAATTGTAAATAAACTCTCCACAAAATAACTGCAACCCGTGTAGGAGCTGCCAATATTAAACACGAACCAAACTCGGGTCCGTTTTGGTGAGGCAAGCCTTGGCTATTTAATTTTGTTTTCAGTCTGGGTCAGTTGTAAATACCTTTTCGAATCTCAAAATGAAAACTTTTCATATGAGGAGTAAAATAAAATTTGAATGTGACTTCATTTAATTTAGTTTTTGCGTAAAGTAACAAGAGATTGTTATAAAACTTTATGTTATAAAATCTAATTATAAATTTTAATTTTCATTATAGTAGGCGGTTTTTTTTTCTGTTTCCATGAAAACTACCATGGTTTGTTATTTTTTATTCTCTAGGGAGAAAATAAATAACCGGCATTGAACTTTATATACAATTCGTGCAATACCAAGTTTCATCAAAATCGATTAGCATTGCAGACAACTCAAAAAGTAATCAGTTCCTTTTATCATTCAAACACATACAATCAAAGTTTCCTCAAATTTGATTTATTAACTAATACTGTAGTGTTCCAAAAGCCAAAAGTATATGTAATACGAGCGTATCGAGTGCTGCAACCAGTCGAGTTTGGAAAAGCAGATCGCGCTAGTTATACACAATAGTTTTTGTGACAAATGCACAAAATTTAATAAATATATTGTTGATTGCATAATTTAACAAATTTAAGAAATTAAAATCTAAACTAAAGCTGCCATATTCATTGTAATTTGTACTCAAAATTATTACTAATACAAGATTCAAATTGGCTGCCAAATAAAAATCTGCATAATTTTATTAAACAAGTTGAGTACAATATAGCAAGATTGGAACACAGTCTTAGTAATAAATTTTAATACTTATCTCACGATGGTGGTGATGGCGTGTTTTTTTATAAATATTTTGATGTTTAACATTTAGTATTTCTCGTGCAATAAATATTTTCGCAGGAGAAATCTACTGAAATCTCAAACAGTTGTTCTGGATACCCTTTCAAATTGGGTATGTAAAAAGAACCTACTCACAGACACACTTGGTTGTTATTTAGATTCAGGGTTGTCCAAAACAAAAGATTAAATAAAATTTGGGTTATATACGATTTTTGTTTCGACTAATTGCTAATTTATGGCATTGATTTTCAATTGTGAAGTAAAAATAATTTTTTACTGTAAGTCAATTGTATGTATTTCATCTGATTTCAAATGACCAAGACTTTTGCAATAAACCTGCAAATACTATGTACCGCTGTATAAATTAAATACACCAGACAAGCTAGCAAGTCGTATAAATAACTTATTTTTAGCACTTTCATATTCACTAAAACTGCACACTTCATGATTCTGGCAGTTGGTATTATTTTACTAAACACATAAATGTGAATTTGGACAATTTTGTGAAATCCATTTTCGGTAAAATCGTTACCGTTACTGTTAAATGTTACGAACTTCAAAATATTGTCCAATTTTTTATTTATGTGCTTGGGAATAGGGTCCTGCAATTACATATCTTTTAATAAAATACAAAATTTCCGCAGTGAATAACAGTTGTAAACAATTGAAAGGGACAATCTATATGCTTTCATCTCGTCCAATTACGCCTAATTTATATTGTTATACTAGAGTGATTAAAACAAAACCCCCGGTGAACGAGTTAATTCACGCTTAATTTTTAACAAATATAAAGTGTAACGGGGGCGGGGGAAATTAAAATTATTAAACCTTTTTTATTTTCACAGCATATGTATTTCAAGAAAATTTACTCCGTACTATGATACAAATTGAAAATACTTATTTTGAGTTAGGAAAAACGTGCACAAGAGACTGTTTAATTATATGTGATAGAGGGGCTATGGATGCTAGTGCTTGTAAGTATTTCATTAAATGTAAATATACTTTAAATTATATAAGTTTTAAATAAATTTAGACATTTGTAAAGAAAAATGGGAACGTATGATGGCATCGAATCATTGGAATGAAGTTGAACTTAGGGATAATCGTTATAATCAAATTATACACATGGTATCTGCAGCGAACGGAGCTGAAGAATTTTATACAATTGAGGTACGTTAATTTTTATTTATAAATTAACCAAAAATCGACTATAGTTTGTAGTAACAAAATTTTAAAATATAATATTTTAATTTCAACAAAGGCAATTTGCCAAAATAAAATTGTTATTATTATGTATACGACACTTTCTCAGAAATTAGCCAAACTAACAATACGGTCTTAAAACAATTTCATTTGAATTAAAAATCTAGAAAAATGTATCATGATATAGAATTTCCTGAGTAACTAAAACTATCTATAAAATGTAGATAATTTTAATTGTTTTGTACATAATTTTAATTGTTTTGTTCATACCAAAAGTTAATTATCCCAAAAAAATAAAATCTTTACTCATAGTAAAAATTAAAAAAAACTAAAAGTTAATCAAATTTAATTTTGTTAGAAGATTTAAAATACAATTAAATTAAGTGCGATAGTCTTATGATTCGTAAACAAATAACTATTAATAATAAATTATTGAATGAAGGTTATTTTTTGTTACTATAGCATTTAGTTGTACGATTTACATCAATTAAATTATTATTTTCATTGTCATTTTCTTCTCGTTTATGTTTATTCAAAATTCAATTGCTTGATTTGGTTATAATATAAGAAGAGTGTATATTCTCTCTCTCTCTCTCTGGCGTTTACATCCCATAGAGGGATTTTTCCGTCTGTGCAATCAGCTTCCAATCATCTCGCTCCATGACCAGTTGACTCCAGTTTTTGATATCCTATATCACGAAGGTCTTGGATAATGTCATCACACCAGCGTTGTCTGGATCTTTCTCTCCCACGAACACCAGCTGGTTGTTGTTGGGACGCTTTTTTTTTTATCATTCTATCTGATGGAGCCCTTTCTAAATGACCAAACCATCTAATCCAAGGTTGGCAAATATGATATTTATATAAATATCAAAATATCCGATATATATGGGAAGTCAGTGTCCAGCTTCCACTTCCAAATGTAAGCACAGGTCGGGTTAATGCCTTGTAAAGTGTGAGTTTACACGCACCGCGAAAAATATTTTGATCGCAGGAGTTTTGAGTATGCGTAGAAAACTCTGTATGCGGACACGGGCTTTGATATCTGCATGTATGTCATTTGACGATGTTATTACAGACCCGAGGTATTTGAAGTTTTCCACGCGTTCCACTTCATAGTCGCCAGTGTCCAGATTACCGGGAGGTATGTTCCTAGATGTTGTTAAAACTTTAGTTTTGCCGGGGTTGATGCATAATCCAAGTCGTTTAGCTTTTCTTTCATGTTGATAGAGACTATCCTTAATATCATTTGTTCTACATCCGAGAAGCACAATATCATCTGCGTAGCACAGAACTTGACTAGATTTTTTAAATATGCAGTTTTGTGTTTCCATTCGGTTTTTTCTTATCGTGTCCTCATGCGCCAAATTAAATAGTACGGGCTCGAGTGCATCACCTTGTCGTACACCTGATATTATATCGAAAGGATCAGAAACTGACCCTTCGATTACTATTCTACAATTTGATCCCGATGTTGTGAGTTTGCACAGAGAAACAAGTTTCTCTGCGATACCAAGGCATATGAGTGCGGACCAAAGGTTGTCGCGGATGATACTATCATATGCTTGCCTGAAATCAACGTAGAGCTGGTGAATGCTGATGTTGTACTCCCAACATTTTCCAGAATCATCCTTAAGGTAAAACATTGATCTGTGGTTGACCGGTTGGGACGAAAACCACACTGATAGTCACCGATGATAGATTCGGCGAACGGGATAAGTCGAGCAAGTACGACATTAGGTAGTATTTTATATGCAGTGTTCAACAGTACGATGCCACGATAATTCGCACACTTTAGACGGTCACCTTTCTTAAGTAGCGGAACAATGAGAGCTGTTTTCCATTCAGCAGGTAGTTTTTCTTGGTCCGACGGTGTATGAGAAAGCCAACTCCAAATTCTCCTCCGTTTTGATGACCGCAATAATAAAGAGCATATCCTTTTGCTGTTTCGTGGATTCCACTGCCTGGCCATCTTAGTTCTTTTAATGCCACTATATCCAATATGTAGCTATCCTTTTGGTGTGTGAGTTTTAGGAGATCTCCTGGTCTTCTAAGGCTTAGCACGTTCCAGGTTCCCATTTTTAAATCGTAGTCGGGCAGTTTCCGAGCTCGTTCTTGTGACGAATCCGAGCTCCCAGCCGCCCCTAACATGAAGAACAGAAGCTTTTTGCACGTTTATATAGCGATCCGTTTGATCCAAGGCAGACGCCCGCTCCAAAACGCCCCTAACATGGAGAACAGACGCTTGAGTTGCAATGGTTTTATGGCGCCAATCACTCTCCATGGTGCAGAAACATTGATTATAAGCAGTATTTACTCATCCCCTCCCAACTACACCAACCTAATTCTGTTAGCGTTACCCAGGTATCACGGCGTGGACGTAGAACTTCGGATTTTCGCTACCCAAAAGTGTATATTGCAGGGTTTATTTTCTATACAACATTATTACAACTTTTTAGTAACTTTGAATGACCTTACTCGACTTACAAAGTAAATGAAAAGTAAATGTTATTTATTATAGAAAATCGACTTGAATCCAAAAATATTTTAAAAAAATAATATTTATTGATGGAAAATTCATCAAATCACAGACGCATACAGACATTCAAATTTTATTTTTTTACTCATATGGAATTTCTCATATTTAGATCCACAATTTTTAAAATATCGGTAAATTATTAAAATGGGAATACCTGGCGTTTTTTTTTTAAATTTGTTTTTGTAGATTTGGAAAAATGTTTAGTGGTGTAAATTGCATTTTTGTTATACTAGTTTTTTTTATAATTATGAAATTTGTAATTTTCGCTTTCTAAATTGGAAAACATGAATTTTAATGTTCAGTTATTTGATATTGATACGTGTAACGTAATAATAGTTTATTCAGTTAAATAAAGACAGTACATATATAAACTAATCTTAAATTAATCTTAATTTCTAAGCTAATTTATAATACTATATAAACTTATTTATATTATGAGGAGTTCAACGTTTTAAATTAAGTTTGAATTTTATTCTTGAAATGATTCCTACTCAGTCATAAAAAGCACTATACTTGTTAAAATTTCTGATACATTCGTTTATTGGTTATTAAAAGAATAATCATTTCTATGAAGTTCTTCAATTAGTCTTGTATTATAAGTATGACAATTGGGAACCACCACTTCACATAATTCAGGATACCTTATATTAACTCTGACTAGGTCGAAACCAAATACAGCAAGCTCACGTCTTGGTTTTAGTGAGACTATATTCAGCAGTTAAAGTCTTTCTTCATATTTAGGAAGTCTGTATCTAGTAAAACCGAGGGGTCCTAATGCAAAGGGGAGGAATGTTATTGTACCGATTATTGTTGTATTTGTTGTAGTGGCGGTGTGGTGCTACTCTTCCGGCTCCATGTCCAGATTCAGGAACTCTGCTACTGCTCCTGGGCGGCACCACAAATCTTCCTTCGTCAGGTTGGTTGGTCACTAATAGGTGGTCTGCATCATGTGGCCTGCCTTCACATGCGGGATAATGTTCTGGTCAATTTTGTTCATGTAATTATTTAAGATGCGTGACCAACCGGATCTTAACTGCGATAGAATGGATCTGGTACTGCGTGGCAGTTTGGTCTCTTCCGCAGCGACTTGTAGCAGCTTATTGTTGAGAACTCAATTGGGGACGCAGTTCATATATTGCGTATATTGTGTATTCAACAAATTTCGTGTGATTTATTTTTAAGCCCGTTTTATACGTAAGCTCGTCAATGTTATCGGTTACTTGGTTGTTTCTGACATCATTCAAGAAACATTCTGCAGTACGCCTTATGTCTCTATGTGGTGTGTTCGTGGATAAGGTGTCATTGCAGGGACAGGCCCATAGGGACAGGCCCATTGCAGGGACAGGCCCATTTGTGACAGGCCCATAGATATTGTTTGGTGAGCATTTCATTATGTTGACGGACCGGCAATATGTTCCATTCTTGGTGAAGGTGATCTCGGTGCGTCATCAAGTGACTTCCGGTTGCTATTCGCAACGCTGCATTTTGCGATGCAGCGTAATTTAAAATCTGCCTTCCTATTGATTTGTATATTGTTATGATTCTGTCTTTATCTTTGCCCTATGAACTGCCAGCCAGTGCGTTTAAAGCATTGTTCCTGTTTTTCAATCTCGCGGTCACCTGTTGAGCGTGAACATTGAATTTAAGCAGTGGGTCGATTGTGACCTCCAACAGTCACGGATTTTTTTACCGTGGGAATAAGCACGTTGTTAATGCAGATGTTGAGTGTTGTGTTCACCTCCTTCGTCCATGTGGTGAAAAGTGTAGAGGTGGACTTTTCGGTGGAAAGTTTCAGTTTTCTGGTTTTAAACCATTCGTTCAGGATGTTAAGGAAGGTTTTCAGTGCATTAGTAAGTTGCTCTAGGTTGTTTCCTGTTGCAAGCACGGTGCAGTCGTCTGCATATGACGCGATGGTTATTCCTTCTGGTGGTGCAGGTAAGCTGCTTTGGTAGAGATTAAATAGTGAAGGTGAAATAACTCTACCTTGTAGAACCCCTTGTCTGAGCACTCTCATCTTAGATTTGCAGTTACGGAACTCAACGTATGTTTGCTGGCCTCTTAGGTTGATGAAATTTCAACTTCAATATACCATCGCCTCGGTGGTGTAATTGGATATCATGTCTGCCAAATGAGGATGGTTCAAACTCCACTCCGAAACACGTATAAGAGAAAAATGAAGTTTTTGAGAAAAATCCAAAATAAGATAATTTCAATCTTTTATAATGATTTCCTTTGTTACTTGAGTTTAAGTTCTCACAAAAAATACCTAATAATTCAAAAGTTATTGAATTCAAGTCTAGAGAATTAAAGATTCTAAACAAGTTTAATGCACATAAAAATTGTCTTTCGTATATAGAGAAATATATACATATGTACATACAAATAACTTTTAGAACTTCAATCGGTGTAAGTTTGTTGAAAATTGTCTTCCAAAAATCGTAGATCACACAGATATTCTTTCAATGCTAACATAATAGTATGAAAACAGTAAACAATATGTTGCTAGAGTTAAAATCAGACTAAGAAATACACTAGAATTGAAAATTGAATTAAAACAGAAATTTCTAAACTTAAGTAGATATATAATGATGAAATTTCATCTTCGATATACCACGATGGCGTAGTGCATAGTGTGTCTATCAACGGATTCGAATCGAATCATGGCACTGATGAGGAAGGTGCGAAGCGCACTCCAAAACACGTATAAGAGAAAAATAGGGTGGATATTGGAGTGAATTATTAAGAAAATAGTACAATTTAGCATCAATTGGATCGCAGTGTTAGAATCTTTTAAAAATCCAACCCTTATGGACTTTCTATTGTGTAGATCCGTGCTCAGATTTACAGCCCTGATCTCCACGAAAAATTCATCGAGAGAAATTCTGCCCTCTGTTGTTGTTGATTTTTCGAAAATTCTCTCTGGGTTTCATGTGAGACTAATTATTTTAAGAATTCGACTTGATGAAAACGAAACATAAAAGTTACCAAGAACTGGGCATCTTAAATTCTTCAAACAAAGCTGTTGATATAAATCAATACAATGTTTCTGCTCATAGCTTTTGAGAGCCAAAATTTTTACGCTAGTGGTTTTATAGTACAAAACCTAACGTAGAAAAGAAATTACTTTTTTATATTTATCGAAAGTGTATTTAGGTTTTTCTCAGAGAAAAAGCTCCATTTTCTCATACGTTTTTCGGGTGGGATACGAACCTACACGTCATCAGTACCACGATTCGAATCCTTTGGCAGACACTACTACGCCACCGAGGCGAAGATATTTCAAAGTTGAAATATCTTAATTTAATTATGTACCTAATTTAGTTTAGAAATTTCTGTTTGTTATTCAATTTTCATTTCTAGTCTTAATTTTACACTACAGTACGAACACATATTTTACTGTTTTTTTATACTCTATGTTAGCATTGAATGAATCACTATAATCTACGAGTTTGGAGGATAATTTGCAACTAGGGAGATGGCCACTAACACCGATTTAAATTCTGGATTTTATTAAAAAAAATCTAACAATTTGTTCTTTCAGGAACATGCAAGTCGTAGTGAAAGCGTTGATATTGCTCGAGAACTGGATTATAAATCAGCAGCGGCATGGGTTGGTCATCCCTATTTTGATGTAATTGACAATTCCACAGATTTTGAAACCAAAGTTAATCGTATGATTGAAGCCGTTTGTCAAAAACTTGGCATTCATACAGGAGATCGTTTACTTCAATCATCAAAGAAACTCAAATTTCTTGGTTCGTAATTCATTAAATTTTAATTGATTTCGTGTGAAAAATAAAATTGAATAACATTTTTGTTTTTATTATAGTATCAGGCGAATTACCCAACGATTCAGAATTTCCACCGTATCAAGACTTTGATGTTGTTCATCATTATTTACAATCTGCTGGACCCAAAGTGCAAGCTCGTTTAAGAAAACGAGGCCAAAAAGGACATTGGAGCTATATTCATACAATAAGAAGACCACATCTTCATGGACAATCAATTGATGTTAAAACACAATTATCTCATCGTGATTATATGAATTTATTATCCCAGAAAGACAATTCTCATTTTACAATTTATAAAAAAAGACGATGTTTTCTTGTAAATAATCAATATTTCCAGTTAGATATTTATTTAGAGCCAGGACATCCAAGGTAAATAAATAATTATTTCATATTGGTTTCAATAAATAACACTTCATTAAATTGGTTTCAATATACTTTATTAAAAAGTAACACTTTTGTTACTTTTTGCACATTTTTTTAAATAACATAATCTAAAAGCCGTGACATTTTTTAGATTTTGTTATCATTGAAGTTTGATTTAAAATTAGGGCAAACAAAACGTATATTAGATGTAATCTTTTTATATTTAATCATTTAACTTTTTATATTTAATCATTTAACTTTTTAGTAAACACTGAATTCGTTCGCTTGATAAATTCAATTGTGTAGACTGTTGGCACCAGTGGCGTACGCAAGGGAGGTTGCTGGGGGTTCGAACCCCCCCCCCCCCCCATGTTGCATCAAATCGATTAAAAAATTATTCTAATATACACTTACATGGAATTTAAATTTACTATAGTAAAAACCTAATTATCTGTGTCAGATCCCTTATTTCATAATAACTGTAGTTATTTTGTGTATGTACTATGTACATATTATTTATTCTATAATTCATAACTATGTATTTATATTATATTTAAATACCGATTGTGTTAAATATTAAATACCGATTTTTTATTTTATTTTTTAACCTTTTAAATATAAAAAAAGTTGATCAAGTGCGAAGAAAATTCGCTCGCTGAGAGTTCCGTGAATCAACAAACTGACAATAATAATTTAAATAAAGTTGTGTTGTAGACTTTTTATATCGCCAGACCATAGCGCCTATGATAAAAAATATTTTATGTGATAAAAATTAGTTTTTTCCTCGTAAATGTCAATAGCAATGTCAATTGAAAATTGATCCAAATTATACACAAAATATTAAATCTCGTTAAATATTAGCAATACATATACAAAATACATATACATTATTAATTCAAATAACAATTCAATAATAATTGACGATAGTTCAAAAATTGTGCACCGCAAAATTTAAAAAAAACTTACAATGTTTCTTAAAATAAGTGCTTTTTCATTCGCTCTTTCCACTTGTTAGGGTCAAAAAGATTTGTTTCACCCTTTTCCAATCTCACCCCCCTCAAAATCTTACCCCCTCAGAAAAATAATTAAGTGCACTTCGCTATAGTTTTCGGTCAGAGTTTATCAAACTTCCTTTTTCTGTGAATTTTTTCAAATTTTTCTGTCAATTAAGCTTGAAACCCAAGGAGTGGGACCAACTTTTTGTTGCACTGTTTGACAATAATTCAAAAACTGTACATTGCAAAATTCTAAAAATAATTACAATGTTTCTTGAATTAAGTGATCGTTCATATGATATCTCACATGGCTGGGTTTTAAATTGTGTTTTCCCCCCTTCTCATATTCACCGCTTAATAAATACGATTATGAGTATTTTACACTTCGCTTTATTTTTCGTTCAAAAGATACCACTTTTTCTATATTTCCTAAGACTTTTTTTATTAAATAGTTTCGGAACTAAGTGGGGAAAAAAACATGAATAAACGCTATTATTCAATTTTATTCAAAAAACTGTACAGTAAAAAATTATAAAATACATTATTAAGGGATACTGAATTCAAGCCCTTTCATATGATACCCTACTTGACTCAGTTAAAAAAAGTATTTTTTTTAAAGACCTTACATTAAAGACCTTACATACGGAAACCATTTTTTTGTGTCTGTCATCTTCAGGGTCATCGGGTTAGTTTTATACGCATCTTAAATTTCAGGTCCATAGGATTTATCGTTTATGAGATAACCGATTTTAATACAACAGACTACAGAATACACATCGTAGTCTCAACAATAGTGTTCCGTATAAAAACGGAGCTCAAATTAAATTTTTTATCTAAACCCCCCCCCCCCCCCCCCCCATAGCTCAATCCTGCGTACGCCACTGGTCGGCACTTGGCGAAACATTTTATTTTAATATAAATTAAAAATTGAGACATTGTTCTTCGCTAATATTTTGCTCAATGCATTTTATTTTTAATTCAAATCAAAATTTTCTTCATAACTTTTTTGTATCGCTCTTGATAATGGCGTAAGTCAAAATGCATTGAGCAAAATTAAATAAAAAAATGTTAGCGAATTAAGAACAAGTGTTTTTAATTTATGTTAGTTTGAGTTTAGTTGTTTTTTGGTTGTAATTTGTATATACATATTTCTTTCATTTTTAAATTCTTATATGCATTTGGTAGCTATGTCAGCAATACACATTAGATATGTGGAGTATTCTGCTGAAATATGTATAATACATGAGTGATAGTAATACACAAGAGATTTCGATCCTCCATCGACGATTTCTTGTTTAACGCAATAAATGGTTGTGTGGTTCAAATTGCCATATGTTGCCATAATAACCCATTTGAAATAAATTCTGCAATTAATTAGGAAATGTGATTGTTTTTATTACCACGTTCGCGTCAATGAAACCAGTCTTGCTTTATGTTGCAATTTGTCAATAATTTCTGGTTATAATCAAAACAAAAATTTAATTGCTTATTTATACCAATTTCTAAATTTTTCAATAAAAAACTACATTAAATTATTTTCATTTCCTCAAGAATGAACTGGTTTATTTGATATTAATTGCATTATGTTTAACTGGTTTTTTTTACAAAACAAACATATCACCAAATCGATTAAAGATTGTGCTAGACGAATAATGGTTCACCACATATGGTCGTTTGTTGTTATTTCAAATGACTTTCGGTCTGAAAAGAAACTTAAATAAATTATAACTGAATATAGTTCATCGCTCAGCTAATTTCTTTCATTTTGCACGAGGACCAAACAAAATTGTTTTAATAATCTAATACATTCAAAATTTTTTATTAAGATTTTTATCTATACGATAGCAATGGATCTAACCGTTATGTAGTTTAGAATTATAAGACACTAGAAATGAATGTGGTAGAATAGAATAGAATAAGGAGAGTAGAATAAGTAAAAAATAAGTAAACAAATTGACACTAAAAATATTTTAAAATAATTGTGATGTTAAGTCAAATTTTTATCTCGTCGCTGGTCGAGTTGGTTAAATGGTTAACCATAAACTCTCATCAGAATTGAGATAAAACATTGTGTTACGGATCTTTCGCTTTTCAAAGCAATTTTTCATTCTTTTCAATTGAATACATTCATTTCTTGTGTCTTATAATTCTAATCTAATACATAACACGAATTTCATATTTTAATCTAATTTTTTAATTCTTCTTTAGATGTAAAGGACTTGTATTTCTTGAAACATATTCATCGTTGGATGGGGATTCTCTTAAAAATTGCTTACCAAGTTTCTTAAATTTAATAAAAGAAGTAACAGGTGATCCCGACTATTCCATGTTCAATTTATCCATAAAAGAAGATTGGAGTAAAACAAAAAAATACTGCCATTCTTTGCATGGTAAGAACTTAAAAAATATTGCTCGTATTGCAAATAATTGTGAAGATTACAATACTAACAGCAGTGATGGTGATTAAGAGTATAAAGCTAAATATGTTTAGAATTGTTGTTTTCGTTACTTATTTTTAGAATATTTAATATGTTTTTTATAGCAACTTAGATTTTGTTAATAGTTAGTTTTTTAGTTGACCATCATTACTGAATATAACCATGCATACGTATATGTATATAATTATATAAATTTTTGATCAGTAAAAACACTCTATATATAAATGTCATCATTAAATAGTATTGAAAAGAAAAATTTATAAATATATAATTTTTTTTAGACACCTGTACCCTATTTCACCAAAGTTACAAATTTGTAATTTCATGCAAATTTTCACAAATTTTGTTAAAATTTGTATGAAATTACAAATTTGTAAGTTTGGTGAAATAGGGTACAGATTCTGTTTTTGCGCGAAAACAATTTAAAAAAAATTCAGATTTTATAATTTATGCAATAAGTCTTATAATGTTAACCGAAACCAAAACCTTAACAGTTAGATAAACCAAAATTTATTAGTATGCAAAACTAAACCAATTTAAAATACGAGTTTATTTACAAGGGTGTGAACCCTTATTTCAATAATAAAATTAAGGCAACAAGTATCCGAGTTTTTAAAAATTAATTGTTTATTTTTGAACTGATTTTAAAATAGAAAGGAAATATGTTAAGTTTTTTATTTTTTCGACATCGTGATTGTCCGGTTATTTTGATGTCTTAGTTTTTTTTGCATCTCGTTCCATGATTTGTTGACATTTTATATCACGAAGGTCTTGGGTGTTGTCTCAAACCCAAGGGGTGTTGACTCAAACCCAACGATTGTTGACCCTATCTGGGTTTTCTCGCTGGTTGTTTGGGCACTAAAAATTATTTATATAAATACCTGCGTATTTATGCTCTGTAAAGTGTGAGCTTGCCCGATCGCGAAAGATGTTTTGAGTGCGTAGAAAACTGTATGCGGTAATGACACTGGTTTGAATATCTGCCTGCTCGTTCTTTGTCGATGTTATAGTAGACAGACCCGAGCTATTGAAAGTTTTCCACTCGTTCTAATTCATAGTTACCTGTATCCAGATGTGTGATTAGTGATTCGGAGTTTGTCTGTCCGTGAAAAACTATAGGTAACTTGAGTTTTTACTCAACATTTTCTGCTGTAGTCTGCTATCCATACCATGTTTTTGAGTCGAAGATCAGTTAAAAACCTTGTGCATTGTTGCAATAGTTTTTATAGTGTAGATTGCGTGATCTTCCAAAGCAGCCCGACTGATACTTAAATTATTATTGATCATGCCCAGATCACTATTAAAACTTGCCAGATGTCTATTGTTTACTTCCATACCACATTTTTGCCAAATACATTAGATCGTACAATTTTGGCCAATTTTACACTGCAGAGCAAGATCTTCATTTTTTTACTGCATACTATGCGTTATCTATCCTTCATTCCCAAAAATTCCTTGTATTAGCATTAAGGTCCTGCATTCAGTATGTAAATGTGGGATGTAGAAAAAATGTCTATTGGTAAACGCAATGAGTTATACAAAAGGTATATACATTGAACAGAAAAAACTTAATTTACAATGAGTTATGTTTTAGAAGCATTGATCGTAAGATCTTTCTTCCAAAGGTCTGCGTTTTTTGCTGAGAAATGCACCATATTAACGAAGTTTTTTTTTTTTTAAATAAAAAGTGTCGTGTAATAGGAATTACAAAATGTGTCACAACAATACAAAGATAACTTTTAAGACCTAGGTCCCACAACAACGTGCATTCTGAGGTGATGGTAGACGCTTTTTTTCAAATGTTTGTGAATTGAAGGCACTCGAGACTATTGATTCAGGCAAAGCTTTTCATTTGTACGATGTACCCACAAAGAAGTCCCTTTGCATTTTGTTACTATGACAGTGAGTAATCTAGACAGTTTGACTGTTTGCACAAACCGATTGACGAGTAAAACGGGGAAAAGAATTTGTTAGAGGCATCATGATGGATCTAATTTCTTCAGAGCACTGCAAGTGACGATATTTAAAAAAAACAACGAAATCAGCAACAGTGCGACGATGTTGTGGGGAATCAAGATTTAATGTTAAATTTCGATCACCAAGAGCAAGGATTGTAACAGATACAGCGCCCCAAACTTGACAACAATACTCCATGCAGGGACGAATATAGGACTTATAAATGTGGAGTAATTGATACGTAGTAAAATATTTTTTAGACCTATGGAGGAGGCCGAATTTTTTTGACACGCGTTTCGTGAAATTAAATAATTACTACAATTTACTCATCTTCGAACTTCATCCGATCGGATATTTCTACTTTCCAATTTACTCATTTCAATCAACTTCCGCTATAAATAGGTATTTGCGGGAGCTGAAAATCCAGAGATCCTGTAAAGCCAATGAATTGAACTGAAAGAGAGAGGTCGTAACAATCTATAAGGCTTAAGGGGGGAGGGGGCGGGGCGTGGTAAGACATTAAAAAAAATTTTTATTTTTTTAATTGAATGCATAATATTTTAAGAATATTGTGTCAAAATTTCAAGTCGATTGGAGCAAAATTGACGACGTTACGAGTATTTTTAAATTTGCTCCGCGTTTTCCCCACAACTCACGTTGTCGAAGCCGGTGCCCCTCATAACTTCAAAACTACTGCACCGATCCTTTTGAAATTTTGAACACTTTTTCTGTACATAATTTACGAGGTAACGTTGGAGAGTTTTTACAAATTTTGTTAATAATTTTTATTTTACAATAACAAATTAGCCGATTTTTTTCGCAAAAAATCGCGTTTTTCCCTTCAAAGTGTTCCAAAAAAGTGAAAAATTAAAATTTCGAAAAGCCCTCCCATCGGTTCCTGGGGAAAACTATTATCTATATCAACTAACGAATGAACTTGAACTAACGAATCAACGAATGAACTTTAATTTTTTGATTTCGGATGATCCAGCACCAAGTTATGAGGGGCACCGCAATTCTACTTTTTCCGAGACACGTCCGAATAATTGCTGCCATTGCCGTGTTTTTTAATATTTCTTCCTGAAAATTTTATAAAATATTCTTCAAATGTCATAATTTAATGTACTATTGGTTTTACACCCCGATTACTGAAGTCGTGTCACACCAGGTGACATGACTATAGTCATGTCACGTCGCTTAAAAATTGGCATTATTGAAGTCGATACAAACGGTCACGACTAAAACTAAAAATTCTGAAACGAAAAAACTACAAAACTAAAAAAGGCAAGATTACTTTATCTTAGGCGCGAGTGCATTTTTTTTTTTTATTATTTTTGTCGTAAATTAAGAAAATTTAGTAAAAGGGACAGTTTTGATCGTTTATCTTATAAGCACATAGGAAATAAAGCAAAAGTAAATAAATAAGTAAAAAATAAAAAATTTTTGTCAAAACCATTGCAATTTTGTATGGATTTTGCTTTTTTCAAAGACCTGTATCTTTTCGACCCCGGGGCTCCGATACAACTCGTTTTGGTTTTATTCGCTTCAGTGAGTGATTCTCTATCAAATAAAAAAAAATTCCTGGCGCCTAAGTAAAACTAATATCCCCCTAAAAAAACTTACATTTTACGTTCTTCAAGTTCACAAAAACAATTAAAGACGTTTGGAAAAATTATTGTCACATGAAAATTTGAGGCGACTAAAATATCATTTAAAGTGACATCTGTCGTATAAAATGACTTGAGGCATGAAAAACGACTTCAACAATACGAAAATTGATGCGATGTGTCTTTAGTCATTTAAAGTGACATGACTTGCCTTCGGTAATCGGGGTGTTAATAAAGAGATTTTAACTGTTTCGTCACAAAAAATTCACAAGAACATGCCTTTTTTCGTACGAATTAACATTAACCCCCCTTAAGTTAATAAATAGTTCATTATCAACATCTTGATACTTAGAATTTTACAACTCATTTTTAATGCATCTAGTGAATATAGTATCAATTTTATGTCACAAAACTTTAATTCTGGCGGTTGTGGAATACAGATGACATTTCCTTTTTCAGCCCTTTATAGTATAAAGTCAAACGTTAAGCAAGAATAAAAGATCCTCCTATTATATTCAAGTATACTTATATCATATTCAGCCTAATGTCGCATATTCCAAGGTTTTTTTTTCGATTTTTTTTTTTTTATTAATTAGTTAGACATGTTTAGCACACTAAATATGAAATATTCGTTATTTAGACTCTTTGAATATCCGAAGATACCATGTCAACTATAAAGGAAGGAGATGAGGAAAATGGAAGGAATGGAGGTATAGGGATAATCATTTATTATGGCTAAGATTCTACTGTTAGTATATGAGTTTTGTAACTACGGCGATTATATTATTTGCGTAGAATGTTGGCCGAATTGTTGAAGTTTACCTTTTAAAGTTTCCGGTAGTAGTTTATAACTTCATATTACTAATCTCCATTTGGCTTGTACTCTTCCATGCTACGGCTACTTTATAAAAACAGACTAATGTCATTGTGCTAAGAGTGGTATGTTATCACTCCTTACCCACAATACAAACGTCATTTGCAGTTACTTCATCTTCTTAATCTAAAGAACGATTCGGTAACATAGATAAGTTGTATTAAAGTTGCCCATCTCTGCTATACAAATTCTAGTTCAAAAGGCAAAAAATATACTTTTTATAAACTTGAGTTGACTTTGGCTCTTTAAAGGGGGCTAGCAAAAAATTTAATTCAAAGATTCGTATCGTTATAACAAGTTTGCGTAAAAATGAATTAGGTGTAATATAATTTGTAATATATGTAGATTATACGAATAATAACGCAACTACATATTAATGTTAGATATCAAATAGTAATTATTAATTAATTTCATCGTCTGCTTCTTGAATCGATTCTCTAAATGACACACTTGTTGTAAAGTTAAAAAATAATTAGAAAATAGAAAGACAGTTCAGGAAATTGAGTAGTTTTTAATATAAATTCTCTTTTCATTACGGAAGGTTATTCATATTAATAAAACGCAATATAGTAAATAACGTTTAATAAAAATCAATAGACATCAATTTGTGATTATTTAATATTCAATGTAAATTAGCTAAATATCTCAGCTATATATGCATGTACATACTGCTATTTTTATGTTTATGTGATTAAACATAAAATAGAATTATATAACAAAATCGTTTGGTTTTCTTTTAATTTAAATTTTCCAATATGTAAAGTGGGTGGTAGACAATAGTTGTTTGTATAATGATGGCAAAATGTACTTTACTTCAAGCGAGTATGAAATTTTATCACATGAGCGGGAAATGTACATTCTGGCGAGTTATACATTATAGTTTTTCTACGGTATTTAATAAACAACAATTAGGAAAGATTTACTTCTCGGTATTATTTGCATTTGACATAATAATGTAAAGAAAAAACAATTGTAAAACGAACTAATTTTCGTAACTAAAAACGGGAATTGTAACGTATATGAGGCAAACAACATATGCTATTAAATTATGTTTTCTTTTGAAACTTAACATTTCAATAGATCCTGTTTTATCTTTTGGGCTTTCGATTTTAATTGGTATTTCCAATGATTTAGCGACTAGAACAACAACATAAAATTAAAATAAATATTACAATAACTGTATACATATATTACGAATTGATACTTACTAATTTCCATTCCTTTGAACTCTTTACTGGACTATTTAATTTTTCTTCAAACTCGGCCCGCTTTTCTTCTAGGTAATTAGTATTTTCCGGTGTGTTTTTACCTGCTTTAAACTGTGGATTTTCCTCTAGAAAGCTTAAATAGGTTTCCATTTGCTTAACACTTGTATGTTGCTTTCGTTTGTTCTCGATTTTATAATTGGCATAAACAAACTGCGCCAGCTCTACAAAAAAACTGGAGAGTTTTTAAGAGATTTTGTAAGAGATACGAACTCAGAATCACAATTAAAAAAAATCTCTTAAAAAAATCTTACAAAAAATATCTTATGTAGCGACATAAGAGATCTCTTAGCTCAGAATCGGACTGTAAATTAGAGTTGCCATATTTGAAATTTAGTTTATAGGCAATTTATAGACAAAGGTAAGAAACGAAGAAGTAATGCGTTGCGCTGCACACAAGTGTGGAAAAAGGGTCAATTAAGCTGATTTTACATAACAAAATTTAACTGCGTACATATGTTTACACATAAACATTACAATACGTAATCTAATTTGTTTATAATTCACAAAACAAACACTTATATGCATTGAGATTTTTTATTGTATTATAAATAAAATTAAAATCACTTTATTTCTTAAAAATAAATTAAATAGAATGTAAAAGAAGTCATAGAATAAGATAGAAAATATTAATATTAACTCATAGAATGTTCAAGTTTTAGTTCAGCCGTAGAAAAACAGTTGATCAACTTATTACAATATTAATTAATTTCTTTAAGAAACCACGATTAAATAGGATTTGTAGTAAATACTGTTGTTATTTGGTTGAACATAATTTAATTATTTTCATAATAATTAATTTTTATTTTCTTCAACAAGTACAATGAATATTTTGTTCAAAGATCATAAATAACCATAAACTACACTTATCAGATTTTCATTTAAATTATAGAAAACGAAACTTAAATACAAAATTCATAGAAATAGTATGGTTAGAATACTTAAGTTTATGTATTAAAAAAGTAAATATGTAGATGCTAGAGTAAATCTTTTCACAAAGCATTCGTCAAACAAGTATAAGTTAGTTTTAAATAGTTATTTGGTTTGAATAATAAACGGTTAAAGATTGTTTTAGAAACGGTATATTAAAATATGATGTTACAAATTGCAGGATGTATTTCTAAATACATATAAATAAAGTTTCGAAGTAATGAAATTTTTCAAATTTAACACTAGTCATAACCGGCCTTAGGAGTTTTTGTTTTGTTGATATTGTGAAGAAAGACAATAGTTTGGTAGTAACTAAATTTGACAGAGTAAATCAGAATTTTGGTGACATCGGCACACTAAAGTACGATATACACCATAAAATAGTATTCACAGTGTGTGCGATGGATGTATGGTCTACATCTTCTCCTCCTACCAGTCAACAATTTTTTATTGCATTACCGGGTATAAATACAAATAATGTCACATCAAAAGATACAATGTCCTCATCTTGTTAAAGTTCAATTCTCTACAGGGTTTCTGAAAATTTAAGAGTTTTTGATTTCCATTTGATGGTTTTAAATTAGAAAAATATGGAGGGGCTGAAATTTCAAGCTCTGAGATATCAAGACTTCGGTTGGCTAAGGATTTTGATATAGTTTTCGGCATAAAACTTTTATGAGGACACAGTTTTTAGTTTTGGGCAGCGATGCATATCAAACATAACTCTTTGTTAAAGTACATGTATTTTTTTTATCTCTGTTTAGAAATTCATTACAAAACTAACACGAAACATCAATACGTTGCCGGAAAATCATAATAGATCATAAATTAACATAATTTAATGAAAAGATGATACAGTCAGCAAACTACTCAAAAACCTGTCCATTTAGCGTTTCGAGAAAATATTACAAAATTACAAATTCATATTTCTTTCAAAATTCCACAAATATTGTAAAAATTAAATTAAATCAAACTTTTTTCAAAATTCTAAAAATATTCCAAAAATTATTACAACATCAAAGATTAAACTTTTTCAAAAATTCTGAAAATATTGCAAAAATTATAACAATATCAAAAATTGAAACTTTTTTCAAAATTCCAAAAATTAGAATATGTAAAATCAAATATTTAAACTTTTTCTAAATTCTAATAATATTCCAAAACTTCTTAAAAATTCAAAGTTTTTTCAAAATTCTAAAAAATATTGCAAAAATTATAACAATATCAAAAGTTGATACTTTTTTCAAAATTCCAAAAATTATAATAAAATCAAAAATTTAAAATTTTTCAAGATTCTAAAAATATTCCAAAAATTCTTACAAAATCAAAAATACAAACTTTTTTCAAAATTCCAAAAATATTTCAAAAACTTGAACAAATTCAAAAATTTCCATGTCACATTTACGTCATACAAACAGTTAAATTTTTTTTTTTCAAAAAATTATCTAAAAAAATAAATGAAATCATTTTTTTTGACATACTTGACAATATTTTTTTCACAAACTTATAATGCAATAGTTTTTGGTCTCGCATACCAATGCCGACCATCAAAATTTCTTCAAATTCACTGTTTCTATTCGTAATCACTTAAAATGAACGTTTTTTAAGCAAAAAATATGCAAATTTCCTTGTTTTGACACACTTCACGATTTTTTTGACACACTTTCGGAACAGTTATCGAACACATCGCCCTTTGGCTTTTCCTATTGAGTAAACCTATTTTAAGAAAAAAAAATTTTTGAAATCCGTCCAGCGGTTTTCTAGATTTCGTAGGTTGTGACGGCCGGCAGACAGACATACATTTTTTTTTGCTTTTTTAGAATCAGTCCTAAAACGCCGAGAAATGCTAAAAAGGTGGGGGTAAGCGAATTTCGCTTTTGGCTCATGAATGCACAATGCAATACTTAGGTTTTTTCAAAATCGATGTAATTGTTCGATTTGACAGATTGTTTTATGAATTTTCGGGCGTCCATAAAGAACTACTAAGTACTAATAGTAGTCCCGGATATTGCAGGTATTAATGCAGAGCTGCAAACCGGTTTTTCAAAACCAAAACCACAAAAACCATAAAACCTTATAAAAACAGTAAAACGAAAACCGTATCCTATTCCATCAAAACCAAAACCATAGCCAAAATCATGTCTAAAAATTAGTAAATTCATAACCAAAACGATTCTAAAAATCATTAAAGTAAAATCAAAACAAGATCAAATTATAATGTTCAATTTAAAAAGTCGATCAAGTGCGAATATTTTTGTTAATATAATTTCAGGTTGAGTTGACTCTTAAAATTTAATTTTTGGTTATGGAGTGCGGTAAAATCACTATAGTATAACAAATTGGTTTTTGTATATAGTTACAAGTTTCCTTTTTGATTTTACATTAAAAAACTATTTTTCAAAATTCAAAACAAATATATTTTTATTTTATTTAAATATATATTTTAATCTAACTTCTAAAACACAATTTTAATTTTCTTATTTCTCTTACACGTGTTTCAATCTTTCGATCATCCTCAGAGATAAAATATTTACAACTGACTCTTACCCATATCTATTTATGGTGGCTGAAGAGTTTCAATAACGCCAGCTTCTAAATCATGTATATTGGAAAACATATCAATTGTTTATCAGTTTCAACTGGTTTTGGTATCAGTTTCAACTGGTCAGGTAAATTTATTTTTAATTTATCAGTTTTGAAGATATTTATTGTAATAAACATACAAGGCATCTATTACAATATTTGGGGGCAAAAGTGGGATCAAATGTAGCCAACGAGTGTTGATTTGTCTACTGCACATTGAGGACAGTTTGCAAATTTTGTTCATTTTTTGTTTAATTTAACATCAAAACATATCATTTTGAAAAGCTGAAACCAAAACCAAGATTTATTGTTTAGAAAAACCAAAACTTATCACTTAGAAAAACCAATATCCAAATTGTAGATTAACAAAAACCAAACCATTAAAAATAGTTGATGACCCAAAATGACCCAAGTTTCAGCAAAAATATCTGTATTTTTCCTTTAATACCTCTAATTTTCATCACAAATTTTCACTCCTAGAATTGTCGTTCGACAGTTAAATCTGACGTCCGTTCATTTTTTGGTGCCTTTGGTTCTTCATACAGCGACTCCATTTCAAATCAATAAAAAAAAGTCGATTTTTTTGCCAAACCTCTTCCGATTCGGGTTACGAATACAAGCAGAGGTAAAGTTTGGCATTTTATGGAAAACTTGGCATCATTCAAAAATTAGAACTTTAAAAATGGCTGAACTGATTTCTGTTAAATGATATTTCAAATTGAAGACAAAAATAATTTTTTTGTTCTTCAATTTCTTTACTAAAACTAAAAAGTTCTATATTTATAAGAAAAGCGACAGTCTGAGTCTGAGATTTAGTTACACGTTAAATCCTTTTTTTAATAATTTTGAATTATGATGGGGTTTTCTTTATGTTTACTTGCCTTCTTAGCTCCGAACTTAATTGATCGAAAATCTTAAAAAGTTTTTAATACTGAAGTGTCAAATAACCAAATTATGTTTGTTAACGGGGTGGGAATGACAAGGGATACAAAACAAAAACCCGGTGCACCTAATTAAGAAACTGCAATTTTTTAGAATTATGCGATGATACGTTCTGAGCAGTTCTGCTAGCACTTGATCAATTATTATTTCGAGTGCGTCTGTTCGATGGGAGCCATGTCTACTTATAACTGGTCGGTTTGGAAAGAAAATGACTCTCAATTCTCAAAAATTTGAATGTATATTATTATAAGAAAAGGTTTTTAACGCAAACTATATCGGTTCTTATAATCTTACCACACCTATGACCTAATCAAACCTCTATTTAAAACTAATGAAAATCACAATAGTCAGTTGGTCATGTTTAATGTTTTTTAATTACTTGTTTGTAAATTTTGAATTTAAATGTTTTGTTAAACTATTAACTTGAAAAAAAAATAGAAATGTTAATTATTTTGAAATAGATGAAAACCATGAAATTCAAATTAATGTGAAAGGATATCCTGCAAATAATACAATCATCAATGGTTTCGTCTGAATTATTTAAATTTTATTTTATATAAATCAACTCTTAAAATATTATTTCTATTAAATTATATTGTAAAAAAACTTAAAGCAAAGCAAAAATACTAAATCATATGTACTGTGTACTTAAATTTATTAAATAATCAAATATATTTTAATTTTTTAAAATTTAAAAACGAGTTTTATTATTTTTAGGGTTCAATACTTTCAATTGTTCGATTTTGATGAAAATAGTTCGAATAGTGTTTCAATTATTTTACTTCGCTGTGTCACCAGTATTTAAAATTATTTTCTCACCTTTTTCTGTTTCCATACTAGCCTCCCTAGTTCTTTCATTGTGCAAATTTGATACTACTTGCTCTACTCTAAACGTTGTATATGGGTAGAGGTCCATCTCAACGGTCTCGAATTTTAAAAGAAGGCAAGAACAGTGGAATTGGTGAAATCCATTTGGCAGTAACTTGTGGTGGCTTTCTACTCAAAACTCCATTTCGACCGTAGTTTCTTATTACGTCTTCAACAGCTTTGATGTGGAGCGCAGTTCTGTGTTCTGTATGTAAACTCGTCGATGTTACTAGTTTCTTGATTATGTCTGATAAAATGCAGAAAGCATCTTGCTGTCCTCCATATGTCTATGTGGTTCAATCGTTAATAAAGTATCATTGCAAGGGTGTTGCTCTTCGTGACGGCCATATATACTGTTTGGTTAGCCGTTTTATTATGTTCACGGACCCGCAATTTGTTACATTCCTCGTGCAAGTGATCTCAGTGGGTACTATCAAATAACATTCGGTTGCAGTACGTTTTGTGTTGTTACTTGTTGAAGTGTCGGCAACTTGGAGTGTCCATATGGGTGCAGCATAATTTATTATAGATCTTCCTATCGTTTTGTAAGTAAGTAGTAGTTATAGTATTTTTATCTTTGCCCCATTGCCCCACGCTATTGCTTTTAATGCATTCCTCCTGTTTTTCAATCTAGAGTTCACTTGTGGCATGAGTATTTGTGTTAGGGTGCGTTTATTTGGAGCTTCGATAATAGCGTCGACCATCGATGTGATTTAAGCGAAGAAATAAAAACATGCTTTCAAATAGGAGGGTTTATGTTGAAGTATCGATAAAAGAGTCAAGCATCGAGTCAAGCGTCGATAAACGATTTGTTCTTTTTCGACGCTACTATCGAAGCTCTAATCGATGCTCATTTTACTTATCTTATAAAAAAATACATAAAAATAAAAATATTAGTTTTAATTAATTTAAATTTTTGAAGTTTATGGAAAATTGCGATAATAAAATTAATTAATTTTAAGTTTATTGTATATTTTTGTAAATTTTATTAAAATTCTCCAACATAAACACTGTAAAAGAATAACGCTATTCAACGATTTTATCACTGCTTGACTCGTTTATCGAAGCTTCAACATAAACAGACCCTTAAGCAGTTCGATGCTATAAACGCACCATTAAAAAAACCTATGCGGCGAAAAATACAATTATTAATTGAACAGCACTGGCAACCCGTATGTGTAGAAAAGTTGTTTTTTTTGCATGTTTTTGACAAATACCAAACAAAGTTTTGTCATCAAAACAAAAAGAAAAATTTAATATTTAAAGTGAAATAATTGAAAGAATTAATAACATTTAATTTAAAGAATATTAAAAAAATGTCTCTAGTTCCAGACTATGATGACTCTGATGAAAGTAATTTAGATAACAGCGATAACGCAACAGAAAATCAAAAAACAATATCAAGTACAAATTTAATCACGTAAAAGTTTACTTAATTCTTTAATCAAATGCCAATCGAAATTTTATTTTATTTTTATCCAACTTTTAGAGATTTGTTAAATAAAAAAGAAACATTGCCTAGTGCTAGTTTTATATTTTCTGGACAAACAAAACCAGGTGAAGTATTCCATAATCCATTTAAAGCAGCTGAAAAGGCAAAATTAGACAGCTTAGAAAAACATGTAAAAATGGTTAATTCAGATGATAACATAAAATCAATAAACGGAAAAAAAATTTGTTGGAATTATCGAAAAGGGAGATGTAGATTTGGTAGCAAATGTACATATGCTCATGATTCAGATATTCATAAATCAGATGAATTACCAATAACTGATAATTCGATACATCTTCATAGTAAAATAACAGACGCCTTGAATGATACAATAGAAATCAAAGAAATAGAATTAAACGAAAAAAATAAAAATACTTTTATGAAGAAAAAACGTGTCGGATTAGGAAATTCAATAATTCCAAGTAAAAAAGTAATGAAAAGCTATAACTCACAAAGAAATTTTAAAATTTAAAGAATCCACTTTTTATTCCTGTAAAAATTAAAATTATATTACCATGTTACTACATTTCCAATGATTTTGCTTTCAGTGTAAAGAATAGCTCGAAAGTTCATATCAAATAGAAATTATGTAGTAATTATTTATCCAAATTATATATAAATCAAGTCAATTAAACAAAGAATATTGATTATATATAATGTATGTCTGCATGTGTTTAGTACATTCCGAATAAAGTAAATTATAGTATTTTTATAAAGTTTATGAAGTATAAACTGGTTGTTTATAGTCGAAAAATAAAAAATTTGTATATTAATAACAATAAAACAACTAAAAGCTCGAATGTTTTATTTTTGATTATTGCGATAAATGAATAACGAATTTTTGTTATCAATTCCACTTTTTTTAAACAAAAAATTCCAAAAAAAAATTGAATTAAAATTTCCCTGTATTATCATTTCCCAAACACTGGTAATATGAAATATACGACAGCGTCATATGTAGTACCGTCCCTTTTTATTTCGTGTTCATCTTTCGTTTTAACACAAGTTTTCCGCCATATTGTTCAATGTTAAAGATGCGTCGTTCTTAGTTCAGTGATAATGATATTAAAAACAGCTAACTTAAACGGAAAATTTATTAAAACGTTATATTGTAAATTGTTCCTTGTGAAATTTTATATTTAAATGTAATATTTTTAATTTATGATGGTGAAGTATCACCAAGAATATTTGTGATTACACTTTGAGGTAAGAAAAACTAGATCGCAATTTTTTTAAGTTTGTTGGAAAATGTTCAATATGGCTGAACGAAAAAAAATGAGGTGCAGTCTCTTTTGTGACGAAATTAATTTTATTTTTAAAAAAATACTGTATAAAGAAATCCTGTACAGTAACTATAAATTTGTTTAGGTTTAGATTTTCCAATTAAACTATCTCTTAATTTTTTATAATTAACTGGAAATAATTTGAAGATTTCATTGAAATTATATATGTATAGCAAATTCAGACCCGGCCCAGATGTATTGAGTTTTTTTTTATTGTATTTTGTCAAAAAAAAAATAAATTAGGAAGGGTATCAGAGGACGATATATTTAATTTTATTTCGCGCCATAGAATTAATTTTTATATTGAGATTCAGTGAAATTTTAATATTTATTACAATACTGACCAAGCTATATTGTTTATATTATTTAGATGCATCAAACATGAATGAAGGCGATTCAGCAGGAGGGCAAGTAGGGCGAAGCCCTGCCCTTCCTGCTGTTATAGACCGCAGATCAAGTTCCAGTGGACTTGTACAGGTACGATTAATGCCAGTGTTGTAGATGAATTTAATAGAAATTGAAAAAAAGCACAAAAATTTGCATCAAAAATATAATATTCATTGATATCAAATATCTTGCTCAGAATTCGTAATTTTAACAGGTTTTAATTTATTTTGATTGAAATTCATGAAAACAAATTCACACATGCGCCAATATATAAATAAAATTTATTAAACAATTAGTGTAATAAATATTAAAAACAAAATTTTGTTTTTTCTACAGATGGCTAGTGGATCTGCAGTGTCTTTATCTTCAATGTCACATTTGTCAAGTGATAAAATACCTCCACAACAAAATCAAATTATAATAGGGAATTCTCGAATTCCTTATCAACAACAAGTACTGCATCAAATAAGTGCTAATAGTAATATTATAAATAATTCTAGTAATAGTGCCACAAATTCTATCAAGACAGAAAGTGTTGTGACTAATTGTGCAAGTGACAATTTAAATAATAAAACTAATTTAACTTCATCGTCATCATCAGCTTCCTCGTCTTGTTCTTATGGTAGTGATCAAGAAATTATATCCCCAACTAAAAAAAAAATTAAATTATTAGACTTAGGAAGTGGTAGTGGCGATTTTATCTCAGGTTTAAAAAAACGTATATTAGAACATAAATATCAACGTTTAAAAAGTGTTAAAGAGAAGTATGTTTGGAAATTTGCTAAATCTATCCCAAAAAGTGGTATATAAAAATGTATTTATTTTAGGTATAACGAACATGTAGCTGAATTGTATTTTCTACAAACTGGAGGAAGTATTATGGAATATCCCATATGGAGAAAGAAAGCGCATACGCCACAATTTATTAACTTTATGAGATCTTATAAATTGGATCAATCAATCGAAGAAGTGAATCCGGTAAATATTTTTGTTGTTACTTGTTATTATTTAATGGTCTCAAAAATTCATTATAAAATGCATATGTTCACAAACTTAAACCGATCCAATCTCGTTCAATGTTGGATAAAATATTAGCATTCATTCCAATTCCATCTTTATACAAAATAATAATTAACTAGGAATCGCCCAGTGGCCGAAATTCTGCCATTGTAAATAGAAATTGCAAATAGACCTCCCAACCAAATAGCTACAACACATTATTTCAGTATTGATATAGATTGATTTTGAATTGTGAAACAAATAACTTGAAAAAAAAAACAAAAAACTCAAAAAACACACCTATCACATTTTTGTCATTTTTTCTGAAAAAATCGTCAAAATTAAAAACAAAATATTTTTCTGAACTTATACTCCTCATGACCTTTCCAACGATATACATATTGCCACACTTGATGGGACAAATATTTTAAAATTGTACCACAAATATATTGCTTACGTATTTATATATAGAAGATATTTATCATTGAATTTTTTTTTCTAAAATTAGTCTTTAGAATCGGTAATTTGAAGCTGATATAAGAGTAATTTTTATATTAAGGGTTAATTTTAAATATCTGCACTGGTCTTCATAACTTGACTTGTTTTTTTTTGACCATTTATGCATTTTTGATTATTAATAAACATCAACACACCCGTGCGGTGCTATACACAGAAAATGTTGGATAACTTAAGGAAAACATAGAAAACACTTTTGTAAATATAAATGTTGGTTAGTAATATACCCGGTCTAAACTTGTCCGGGTAAATTCCTAATTACGGTCCATTATTGAACTAAGTTTTTAAATAAATCAATCGAAATATTAGGTTAGCTCATCTGCATCATAATTATGAAAAGAAATTGTGCGTAAATGTGGGGGTCAAAAGTTATAGGGTGTCAAACTTCAAATTTTACCTTGGTTCACCCTTTGAGTTTTTTATAATTTTGTAAAATAAATCATCAAATTATAAAACCCGGGCAACCCACTTCGTCTCAAAACTGAATGAATAATTAATTATCTGTTCCTCTATTCAATTAAGCTGCAACCTACACAAAATTCTTATATATTTTTATAACCTTTTATTCAGTAATTTTGTTGTATATAACGTAGGTATTGGAAATTGTATGTTTGACTGGCCTAACTTTTGACCTTTGAGTTAACGCTAATTTTTGGTTTAAATTTAAGTAGGGCGATGCTTTCATTCATTGATCGAAGGTGCGTAAGAGGCGCAGAAGCGATTAGACATCAAATTCGAACATATGTGGAAGAAAATGTTATAAATTAGTTTGCCGATACAAAAATGTAATATATTCAGTACTAAATCTTTCGATTACAGATATGTGACAGATTAATTTATTAATCTGTCTAGCTATATAAATAAGCTATATTCACTTATCCCTATGTAATGATGTATCTATCTTATCGGTGCAAACCGGTTTTGTTTTTCAAAACCAAAACCGCTAAATCATCACCTAAAACTGTAAAATTAATATTCTAAAAATCAAAACCAAATTCTATAATAAACAATACAAGCTTGTCAAGATGGTCAGGTCTACGCCCCAGAAGTACTCAAAAGAATTTTCGACCATCGCAAGTCGCAACAGTATCGACGAAAAGTGCAATATCAGTCATTCCGTTTTTTTGGATAAAGAAGCAGCTGTTACTGGCCTCGCTGCTTCAGACTCTTCTAATAACGGCCGGCATCAAAACAAATCCTGGAATACTGGTTGTAAAGAACGGTGTCACCTCAAAAAGTGCTCAGTTCTTTATACACACAAGCAATTATCAGTCAACAGACCAACACCTGCATGCAGCAAAGCACATTCAGGTACTCCAAGTGATGTGAAAATAATGCAACTTAACTGCAATGGTCTAACAAACAAAATAGAAGATATAATAAACTTTATGTGCAATAATAATATTCTAGTCATGGTCCTCCAAGAAACCAAATTAAATAATAAGTCAAAAATTAGTGATAGTATTGCGATTATAAAATTATAACTGGATAGAGACTAGGACAAGGGTGGTGGCATTGCTTTTATCATACATAAGCGTTATCTACCGTACAACCACCCTACCAGCAACAAACGATAAAGAATATCAATTTTACAAATGTTGAAGTTGAGTCGTCAATTCGGAAAATCAAACCATCAATTGGACCCAACAGCTATCATGCCACACATTGGACCCAAGGCACTAAACTACCTCACTACAACACTAAATACATCACTAATTACACTCCAGATACCGAATGTTTGGAAGACGGCTAAAATAAGTCCTATTCTGTAATCCGGAAAACTTGAAGAAGAAGGAAAGTCATTCAAGCCAATCTTCATCCTCATCGCAAAAATAATTGAAACACTTCTGCCAAGGTTGGCATGATATATATCAATGATATATATCCGATATATATCATTGATATATATCACGATATTTATTCCCCGATATATATCATGATATTTATAAAAAAAGAAATAATTAACTATTCCTACCTTAAAGTTGAAAAAACTGTTAACAGTCGCAGAACTGCCCGCAAAACGCATGCTAAATCGAGGTAACCTGGTTCAGCAGCTATGCCAAGACCATGAAGCTGACATAGATCCTGACATAACTAAACTTATGACATAAATATTGTAATGAATGCTAAACATATGCTTTGATATCTAAAGTCAATAGCAGTCGCTTTAGATAGAGCTCAAAGAGAGAAAACGACTATTGCCGTTGTAGTAGATATTTAGCATAAACTTGAAGCAGATCTTAAACTAGAACAACCTGTAGAAGTTAACAAACTTTTTATCGAAGTAGAGACATATGGTTTTAAATGCACCTCAACACCTAGCTAATTTATGTTTGACCATCGATTTATAGGTAAACTATTGAACAAATAGAAGAAGCATATACTTCATTATTTAAATATAATTATTTCAGACTTTATTCCATTTGTAATGGCGGTTTTAACTGAATCTACACAATTTCAGTTTAGAAATACACCACCAATGGTGTGGTGGAATGGAATGACTACCCAAATGGAGTTTTCCTGGCCCATTAATGGGTAACGGTACTTGGCTTTTGTTATTGTGCCAGGCCAGTACTATAGTCATTCATCGACCGATCTATGGTTAACAGAAAATAGCCAGTATTTAGTTACCTCTGAATGGCTAAATACCGGCCCATGAATACTTAGCTATTGTTATTGGGCCATTATTGGACCCATGAACTTACCAATCTACGGTTTATAGAAATTAATCAGTAAAGGTTATTTTAAATGACCATTTTAAATGGCACGTTAATGGTTAGCATTAATTGGCTATTGTTATTGGGCCAGTACTGAAACATGAATTGGCCGATCTAGGTCATTTGGTTAAATTTCACTACATTAGAAATATAGTTTAATTATCGTATCTCTGTTGAATGACTATGATAATAAAGTAAAGGTTTGTATAAGTTTTAAATTTTTTTCTTCAGACATTTTTACTTTATTTTAATTATTTTGTATTTAATTTATGTAAATTTACAAAAGATAATATTTTATATTTTGTTATTGGACTTGTCATGGTTGACAGTACTAGATCATTACTTCAATACTGGTCATCGTTATTGGTCTGTTACTGGGCCAGCTGTACAACAAGTTAGCAGTTGCTACAAGTTATTGGTCTGTTACTGGGCCAGCTGTACAACAAGTTAGCAGTTGCTACAAGTTATTGGTCTGTTACTGGGCCAGCTGTACAACAAGTTAGCAGTTGCTACAAGTTAGCAACAAAAAAATAATGTTAATGGCTGAGTCATAGTTGCAAGTACTATGAGTAATGATTGCCAGCACACGGCCATTGTTGAACTACTGTCCGCCAGTAATTGACCATTACTGGACCAGTACCCGACCATTGTTGAATTTCTGGCCGCCAGTAATTGACTATTACTGGACTTGTTGTATAACCTTGTATGGGCCATTGGTGGCTAGTATCTCTGGCCCTTTAATGGCAGTCATTTACCGTTCGAGTTATCATCGAGTAACATATTGTTTATGGTCCAGTTATGGTTGCCAGGACTCGACCATTGCTGCAATACTAGTCACCAGTAATGAACCATTACTGGACCAGTTGTACAACCTTGTGTGGATATTGATGATGCAATTTGGTCAAATAAACAAGACAAAGCGAACAAGCGTATTCGTCATTTGGGCTCGTGCAATCGAAGATAGAGACGAATAGGCTTGATAAATTGCCTATAAACTAAACAGGAGCTGTCATATTTGAATCTAGTTTATAGGCAAAGAGGTAAGAAACGAGGAAGTGATGGGTTGCACTGCATACAAGTGTGGAAATGGCCATATATTGTATAATATTTAAGATAAACAACATATTCAAAAATAAATATCAGAACTTGATATATATCGGATATATATCTGATATATATCGGATATTTTGATATTTATATAAATATCATGATATTTGCCAACCTTGACTTCTGCTACCTATAATATCGAGCACTTGCTACCTAGCTCCACACCAGCATGGCTTCCAGAAAGGATTCAGCAAAACCACCGCCCGTCACAAAATTTGAAACCAAATCAGCGATGGTGTGAACCAGAAACAACCATGTGCAAGAACAATTCTAGTCGCACTTGATCTACTAAATAACATCCTTGAAATACTAAATAACATCCAGAATAGCAACTTGCCAGGCATAATAAAGCGTTGGTTTTGTAACTACTTAAGAGGTCGCCAAACATATGTCGATTTCAGAAATACAAAATTAAAAATGATAACACTCAGAAAAGGGGTACCACAAGGTGGAGTTCTCTATCCATCACTTTTCAATCTCTACCTATGCGGTTTACCTACTCCACCAGAAGGTATAACCATCATATCATATGCTGACCATTGCACGATCCTTGCCACAGGAAGCAATCTAGAACAACTCACCAAAACTCACGAACGAAAACCTTAACTACCTCAATGAATGGTTTAGAAGCAGAAAGCTGATACTATCGTCAGAAAAATCCACTACAACACTTTTCACCACTTGGACGAAGGAAGTGAATACAAAACTAATCATCCGCATTGACAACATGCTACTTCTTACAGTTAAACATAATCGAGTTCTAAATGAAATACCTCGCAACACTAAATGCATTTTAAGCGCAACCAAGATCCGATTTTGTCACGAATATTAAATAATTACATGAACCGAATCGACCCCCGAAGTATTGACAAATGTCCCGCATATGAAGGCACTCCACATGATGTTGATCACCTATTGACATGTACAGAGAATGCGACGGACCGGACGAAGAGAGATCTGTGGTACCGCCCAAGAGCCGTAGAAGAGCTTCTGAATTTAGAAACAGAATCGAACGAGTAGCACTTTATCAACGCCGCTTCAACAACAACAAAAAGCAATACAAAACACAAGTTCTAATAAACAAAAGAACATCAAATTATAATATTCAATAACGTCACGTTTATCCATCTTTAACTCGAATTCGCCGTACTCTAAATATGATAAACGTAATTACCAAATCATCTTCCAGTTTCGATCATTATTAGTAAGCAAAAATATCATTTTTTATTAATTCAACACTAATTGTTCTACAACGACAGGAAGCAATACAGACAACAACGTTCCTAACTAGACTATTCTTCCAATAGCTTTAAAAACTCAAACGGTTGATCGTACAAATTTGCTGTTCACATGTTCCAAATTGATACACAAAATTTCTATTAAATAACACTCAAAACTTTATTTACAGCTAAATTTCCTTCTATTTACACGGTTTTATGTTTACGATACAGCGTTTCGTTAAAATTAATTTCACTTAACATAATCGCAGTCCATTTAAACTGTTTACACTATTGCAGTCTAATTTAAATTAATCAAATTACATTATCACAGTTTAATTTAAAACTAATTCTCTCAATTTACTTGAATATTCTTGTAAGCGACGCAAGTTGTAATACAATGTATAACTTAAATATTTTAAATTGAATGTCATACTTAGAAATTTTATGATACTCTAAAACTTTATGTAAACGTTCAACATAATATTTTTTCAGAAAGCTTTTTGAATTATATCGCTATGACATTATGGAACCTCAACAGTTTGCCTGTTTGCCCTAACCGACTGAGAAGAGTAAAAGAATATGCTTGATGCACCCTAACCTCAATTTTTGCCGACTACTGTTGGTGACTATAGCCGTGTTCGATTTGACTGAAACAACTGAAGCAACTGAAAAATTAAATGCAATTGTTGTTGTTTTTTCAGTTGTTTCAGTCAAATCGAACGCACCTTATATTTATAACAAACAACAAGATCAGAAACAGTGCGACGATGTTGTTAGAAGGCAAAATTTGATGTTAAATTTCGATCACCCACAGTTCGTGTAACACAGTTTTGAACAAAGTCCAAAGCGGCCAGGATAAAAACAGATACAGCGTCCAAACTTGATGACAATACTCAATTGATATGGGGTCAAATATTTTTTTTAGATTTATTGAGGAGCTCGATTTTTCTAGACGCGCTTTTTGCCATCGTCATTATATAAAAACCTATAAATAAACTTATATTCCTTTACCTTCGCCTATTTGCTCGTCGCCCATACTAATTGAAATATCGTTGGAAAACTCAATAATCAGTGTGTTTTTTCTACAATTTAAATTGAACAATTGAACTCAACTTTTTTAGTTTCTCGTTCATATTTATCGCAGCTCCGAGCGGAATTTAATCGTTCATGTATTTTACTTTTGAAGATAGAGGACGAATGATTTGTGGAGTGTAATAGTGGGGTTCAACAGCTCTTTGATAAAGAGTGAACTGAATCTAGATTAAGATAGCAAACAGAACCGTAGGTGCACCAGCGTTCATTAATTTATACTCAAAAGAAAATCCACCTATGTTGAAAAGTTGCAGATTTGCCAATATTCTACAATTACATTTTGGTTGCGTATTCTTCTAAGGAGGTTAAATCAATGCCCACCCACTGTTCATATAATTAAATCAAGAACAGTGGCATTTCAGCGTGACTTTTTCAAGAGTTTCGCTTCTTTGGATTTCTTTAACATTTTGGTTTTTATGTTAATGCATTCCCAGATTAAGGTCAACTTCCATAAGTTCTTTAAAACAAATATAATAAACGCATACAAAAACCTCAGTTAACATGGTATCTTTGGATATTCAGAAACGTTAATTTATAATTTATTGTTTCAGAAACACTACCAACTTTGTATAAAGAAAGCAAATGGAAACCGTATTATAACGGTCAGAAAAATTTGAATTAACTTATCGATTGCGGAATTAAAGTCATATGCAACGAGCTTATCGATTAAGTTGAAATCCCAAATTCGATCAAATGATTTTGCAATCTCTAATGCGATAACGTAGTTTCCCCACATTTTTCAAGATGTTTGTGGTCACACCGTTAATAATCTGAATTCTGAACTTTACTTTTCTGGCATTTTGGAGATGATTGTAGTTTCTACTTTCTTGTGTGCATCAAAATTATGTTACATTTTCTAGTCAAAGCAATCACATAGCAAAACAACGAGAACATTTGAACATCAAATCATTAAGTAAACCTTTTAACTAAAGAAATATACCAAATCATATATCGGACACACTGAACAAATCAAAAACTCTGAACATATTGCATAATTTCGCTAATGAATATTTGAAAAATGTCAGCCAACTCGGCAACAAATCTCCTGATGGTGATTTTGTTGTGCGTCATAATTGCGATTGACTTTTTTTTGAAAGGTTTTTGGCTAGCAAGACATCGGTTGGCAAATGTCCCCTCTCTACCAAATTAAAAACTTCTAAATTCGTCATTGTCAAAACATTTTATTTAAGCAAAACCTATCCCAACCGTAGTAGTAAGCCCTCTACTAAAAATAATCTGGCTCTGATTTGCTTGCCTGGATAGTTTAAGGCGTTACATGCGATAAGGTAGCCCCACATTTGGTGTGCGTGGTCACCATCAATGATAGGAGAGATAGCAAATTGGTACCAAATTTAAAGAACTAATTCTTTTATCACAAATTGACACAGTCGAAAGCTTTGCCACTTTTGCTCTGTCAATTTCTGGGTATTGGGAGTAATTTATTGAATTTTAATTATGAATCCAAATTTTATATATGTAATTTACGTTTGTTTCTAAAGAGCTAATTTTTGCGCCTTAAAAACAAATATTTTTGTTGAGGTTTCATTATTGAAAAGAACGAATTTTTTAAAACCGAATTAAATGGTTTAAGTAAAGTTTTGAAACATTTACCTGCAGTGTCAGTATAAAAACAATGACGATCGAAAAAGAAACATGGGAAAATAAATACTCCGGCGACGACCATTGGTGTTCATTTTTGAAAATGGAATTTTGATCGGATTTGGAAACTCTAGTTTTTAGTAAATCACTTTGACAACTGACGTTACTAAAAGGTGGTCAGAATTGTCCATATTTTCTAATGCCTATATACATTTGTTGGAATTAAAAATGGCTTGCAAAATGCACATAAAAAGTCCTTTAATAAAATGTGTAGTAGATAAAATGTCTTTTATGTGTCACAAGTCACAACGACACATAAAATCTTAAGATATTGGTTCCACAACAGGCGTTCTAAAGTGTTGATGGGCGCAAACCATTTTTTAAATAATTGATAACGAAACAATAAATCATATCACGTATAAAATATGAAATAGGCCAATTTTATTTCTTGATAGGATAGAGGCAATAAAATAAATAAGAGATAAAACGTTTTTTGTGGAGTTTAATTTGGAGGAAAAAAACTAAAATGGAGTTCCCAATAATCCAGTTAGTGGCATATTACTTCATCATGGGACGCACTGTCTTCCCCAACCAACCAATACATAAACCAACACATAAAGTATTTGATTTACACCAACACATAAGTAATTTGAGGGCTCGTTTCTTCAAGCAATCAATAACGTGCCATCATCAAGGAATATGTATACTTTTCGTTAGCTAAAATAGATTATGGTATTATTGACTGAATGTAATTCATCTGCCAGTACCCCTAAGATACCACCTTCGGTAGTGATATCTCAGGTTAACTTATACGTCAATCAGGCTTTTTTACAAAATTATTTTTAAAAAACAGTCATGAAAAATTCAAGTTTTTGTTCTGGAAAGTCATGGAATTTTGTTTTGAAAAATAAGTGGAGTATTATTTATTTCATGTTTTTGTTTTATTTTTTGCTTTGGTTGAAATTTGAGGTTGAATTTTGAAAATTAAGTGCTAAAGACACCCCACTTTATCTAAAGGAAACGATTAAAATAATCTACGTTTGTTGCTAAGTAAAAATTCAATTTGGAAATTTTGGAAATTCCCTTGAAAAACTAATATTTTTGTTAGGATTTCATTATCGAAAAGGGAATGAATTTAACACCGAATTGAATGGTTTTAGTAGAGTTTTGATCAGAAAACATTTATACATCGTCAGTATAAAAATAATGAAAATCGAAAGGGAAACCAAAGATAAAACTTCGGCGAACATTAGTGTCCATTTTTAAGATGTGAAACATTTTACGGGATTTGGGATATTGAATCAAATATGCATTGTTTTTCCTTATTATTATTTAATGAAATTAGTTAATAAACTAATGCTAGTTTATTTTTATTTCTAGCATGGAATCACACAAACACCTTCGAGTACGAATTCAACACCTGGATTATTACTTGGAACTGAAATAAAAATTCCTGGCGTTGGTGTAACGCCTGTAGCAGTTTCAACTCAACTACCTGCGGCAGTGGCTCAATTAAGCCAACAAGGTAATACAAAATTTTATTTATCTTTATAAACCAAAAAAACATATGTAATTTGCACTGTGGGTTATAAATTTTGGTTTTGAATTAAATCTAGTTATGCATATACATATATAGTAATGTTCTGTTATGATTAACTTCTACAGTGCAATATGCAAAGATACTAAAAATATTACATATATTTTTACACATCGAATTTTATTTTATCAATGAGCAATAATGATTTTTACCAGAAATATAATATGTATGTGGCTATTTAAAACTCGGTAAAGTTCTAAAAAAGTTCAACTATGAATTTTTTATAACATTTCGATGTTTTCATTTCTTTCCGTGATATTTGGAAAATCATTTTTGCTTTTATCTAGTAAAATGCACTAATAAAAACCAATACATTGTGGGGCTATTGTACTCTTTAGGTAATATACCCGGAAGACCCCAGGGGGGTCGACACGGGATGGTGTTCGGTCAAATTCCAGCCTCCTCAACTTCACTAGGGAATTCCTCCATTCCTCTGGTGCCAGGTAGCACCTTGTCATTATAAATCATTTATTTTTCTGTTTTTAAGTTTATTATTGTCCCTTATTTTGTTGTAATTTTGTTGGTTTAAATATTGATTTTATTATATGACAGCATGTAAATTTTTTAGCATGGTTGAAAGATGTAGATACATAAACAAAATTATTTAGAAACTGTTTTTAGTAGTCAAAGTGAAAATTATATTGTTTCTATTTGTTATGATTGTTTGATACTTTTTAAAACGTAGTAAATATACTATAGTAAATATATTTTTATTTTAAGGTGGAACCCCTTTGTTATTAGAACCTTCAATTAATTCAATACCTGACAGAAAAGAGGTGACTCCTCCTTCTTTAGTCAACGTTGGAAGATTAAAAACTTCTATAGGAAGTATAGCTAACACAAACGGAACTACTGGTACTACTGCAGGAGCCGTTTCCGGTAGCACAAATACTACAAATAGTGGAAATTCAAGCGGAAATCCAAATAGTAATGGATCCCAAACCGGGCAAGAACAATTTTCTGCAAAAGCAAGACAAGAAGTTTATGTAATGCAAAGGGTAACTGAGCTCCAAAGAGATGGACTATGGACTGAGCGCCGACTTCCTAAGGTGCAAGAGCCTTCAAGACCGAAAGCACATTGGGATTATTTATTAGAAGAAATGGTATGGTTAGCAGCAGATTTTGCCCAAGAAAGAAAATGGAAAAAAAGTGCAGCAAAAAAATGTGCGAAAATGGTACAAAAATATTTTCAAGACAAAGCCGTGGCTGCACAGAAAGCAGAAAAGGCACAAGAACTTCATTTGAAAAGAATTGCAGCATATGTAGCAAAAGAAATAAAAGTATTTTGGTCAAATGTGGAAAAACTTGTGGAATATAAACAACAAACTAAATTAGAAGAAAAACGAAAAAAAGCTTTAGACCAACATCTAAGCTTTATTGTAGATCAAACTGAAAAGTTTTCACAGCAACTTGCGGAGGGAATGAATAAATCTATTGATGTAAGTGGTGCACCTAGTTTAAATTCAAGTAGAATATCTTCACCAAAACCAAGAGGTTCCGCTACAGATGGTAAGTTCTGCTAAAACACAAATATTGATAAATAAAAACCAACTAAACTTTAATTAACAGACGAATTTTCACCTGGAAATGCTTCTTCGGATGATGATGAAGAAACGATTGCAAAGGCGGAAGCAGAAGATCCGGAGGTCAATGATGAAATTGCAGCGTTACAAAGGGAATCTGAAATGGATTTAGATGATTTTTTGAAGGAATTACCTAAGGATTATTTGGAAAATCGGGACAAAATCACGCTGCCAGAAGAATCATCGGTAAGTCTGCTTGATTTTATTTTAGTAAACTCTTTACATTATTAATTCTGTTACTTTCTCTTTATTTAAAATGATGATATCTTACAACGTTACTGATTATCGATCTTTTCTATTTTGGAAATTTTTGGTATATTCAGATGACAATCGAGGCATTTGTCTGATTACTTTTCCATAACATTATATTTATAGGTTAAACTATGATTAGCATCCTATCTAATATTTATTTTTTCGTAAATTTTTAGGAAAGCGAAAAATCAGACGAAGAATTTCAAGCAAATAGTAACAGTGATGACGATGAAAATACTATTATGGAACAAGAAAAAACTGAAAAAAATACAGACCATAAAAAAGAAATAGACGAACTTAATGTGAGTACGATTGGGTTATTTTGTTTTGGAGAATGCATGAACTTGAATAAATGTAATTTGTTTTGCATTGACTTTTATAAATTAATATTAACTCGCAGCATTTATCTGTGAGAGATTTATCTATAACAAAATTATTTTAGTAACAGTTTTAAATGAGTTTGAATTGGATTATTTCCACAGGCGGATAATGAAATGAGTATCGAAGATTTAATGGCAAAATACAAGAAAAATCCTAAACCGGCAGAAAAAATGGAAACTTCAGATTCAGATGAAAGTAAGTACATGAAATATGTAGTATTATAAATTTGAATGATGATAACATACATATTCACTGAACAACATAAAAATCTATTCTGGAATTTAATGTTGTTATAAGATGACTATCGAGGCATTTGTCTGAAATTTTAAAACTAAATAGCATTAAAATTTCGTATTCATTCTTAAAATAAAGAATTTAATTTTAATAGGTACTGACGAGGAAATTGATTCTGATGATGAATCTGATATGGACATTGATGATGAATCCGATAGTGTAAATGAAAGCAATCCTGCTGATGAATGTGGTCTTAAAAACCTTTTAGATGATTCGATGTACAAGGAATCTTCATCGACTGACAATAAAGATGATCTGATAAACGATGCTGCGGCGTTAGCAGAAAGTATTCAACCAAAAGGGAATACATTATCATCTACAAATGTAGTTACTCCAGTTCCATTTTTGCTAAAACATAGTTTAAGAGAATACCAACATATAGGTTTAGATTGGTTAGTGACTATGCACGATCGAAAATTAAATGGAATATTAGCTGATGAAATGGGACTTGGAAAAACAATACAAACAATAGCTTTATTAGGGCATTTAGCATGTATGAAAGGAAATTGGGGTCCACATTTGATAATTGTCCCTTCATCGGTTATGTTAAATTGGGAAATGGAGTTTAAGAAATGGTGTCCTGGTTTTAAAATATTAACGTATTATGGAACCCAAAAAGAAAGAAAAATGAAAAGAATTGGTTGGACGAAACCTAACACGTTTCATGTTTGCATTACATCCTATAAATTAGTTATTCAAGATCATCAAAGTTTTCGAAGGAAAAAATGGAAATACTTAATATTAGATGAAGCCCAAAATATTAAAAATTTTAAGTCACAAAGATGGCAACTGTTATTAAATTTTCAATCTGACCAGTACGTTTTTTTAATTCCTCTTGTAAACCTTGTTAAATTTACAATATTTTTCTTATTATAGACGGCTATTACTAACTGGAACCCCTCTTCAAAATAATCTAATGGAATTATGGTCGTTAATGCATTTCCTAATGCCTCATGTATTTCAATCGCATCGTGAATTTAAGGAATGGTTTTCTAATCCCATGACAGGAATGATAGAAGGCAACTCAGAGTATAACGATTCGATCATCAAACGCCTTCACAAGGTCTGTACCCTGTACGTAATGTAATATTATGATTATTTTATTTGTGTTTGTCATTTATTTTATGTTTGTTATTAAAATTAAGTTATTTTTATATTTATTTTTATACATGAATGAAAAAATCATAATATTGGATTTATTATTGTAAATTTGCACATATAAAATATGTATAATAATAATAAATTCATACTTTTTCTAATTTATAAATACATTTGCTAAAACTGTTATCTAAATGCTTGAAATTTTGTTTGCCTCTTTGTAAAAATAAGTGCAACTTTTTTTATCAATAGGTCTTGCGTCCATTTTTATTACGTCGTTTGAAATCGGAGGTCGAAAAACAGATGCCAAAAAAATATGAACACATTGTAATGTGTCGATTGTCGAAACGTCAAAGGTTCTTGTATGACGATTTTATGAGTCGAGCAAAGTATGTTTATCTTTTTATAACTTTTCATTAACATTTTTTTAAATTATTATTGGTTTTTGTTTTAAGAACCAGAGAAACACTCGAAACAGGAAACTTGTTGAGTGTTATAAACGTTTTAATGCAACTTCGAAAAGTATGCAATCATCCCAATTTATTTGAAGTTCGACCAACGATATCACCATTCCAAATGGACCGAATTAGCTATAAAACTGCCTCCCTTGTGTGCAATATGTTAGATCATGACCCGTTTAAGGTAATATAATTTAAATTTTAGTTTTGAAATTCATAATAAGTTCTTTCATGTTATTTTTAGAATATCGATTTACATGCTTTGAATTTAATATTAATAAAATTGGAATTATGTATGACAGCGTATGTAGCATATCGTGTAAAAAAGTTGATAACACCAAGAAAACTGATTGAAGAAATAGATTCGTCACCCGAAGTAATGCCAATTTGTCCTTCTGGAAAATTAAAATTACACATTAGAATAAAAGATCCTCGTGTACAGGATCATATTATAAATCAGAGTGGTGTTAAAGTTGGTACAAGCCCTGCAATGAAGACTGATGGATTAAAATTTATTCCTCTTGCGAAAAATGTTTTGACAGAATCTGTAAATAAAAAAATTATTGTTGAAGCACATTCGAATATTCCATTAATTTCCCAAGTCAGCAATAACCCACCGCCATTAGCAACAACTACTCAACATTTAAACCTTAGAAAACGGAATGAGTTAGGGACGAGAATGAACGTTTCAACAGGTGGCCATTTGGCTCAAATTGTTCAAACTTCATCTGGGCGTCATATTCTACTGACTCCAACCAATAGTGGAACAGGTAATTATTAAAATTTGAGATTTTAAGATTATATTTAACTGTTTGACAATTAAATTTTGCATCTTCAATCTTATCTTAGAATTCATATTTCTTATGATAGTCGCTGAGATGCATAGAAAAAATTTCATTTTAAATATATCCTTAGTAGACATTCATATGTATATGTTTTTTTTAAAATGTAACATTTAAAAATAAAAAATTAGTAACTATAATCTAACTTACACTTTTATTATACCTTTAGTTGTAACACAAAGTGGACAGCGATTGACTGTTTTAAAAAACGTTGGCCAAACAGTAACTCGTTCACCACAACAAATTATTGGGAAACCCGTAATGAAAGTATCCCCAATAGTGACATCATCTTCAACAATTCCTTCAAGTGTAGCAACAACAATATCTCAACCGTTAGCCGCTGCAATAGTCCATCAATGGAAAAACCAGATAAATACTTCCACAAATATAAATAGTAATGTTGAAGAAGATTTATCAAAATCGATTGAAGCAGAATTTAATTTGGTAAGTTTAAATTAGATAAATAATCTGAACTTGCACTTTCGCTAGTGTCCTAATTTGTATTCAATCAAATTAGGATTTTTTTTATTTCAATGGTGCTAGAATAAATAATAAGTGTTTGTGCCAATTTTGTGGAACTCTAATTTTTATAATATTCTAGACAAACACAGACAAAAATTTTATGTCTTTTGATCTATGTTTGATCTCCGATTTCTTGAAAACGGCTCATTCGATTTGGATGATTTAAATTGTATTCTATTTAATGATGCCGAGGTGGTCCCATATTTTTTTTTTATGATGTGAAAAATACTGGTTTTCAGAAAATTGGAAAAACCTTTATTTTGTATTTGTTTTCGTCTATTACTTTGAAACCGCTTATTCTGTTTGGATGGTTTGAGCTGTATTATATTGCTTTAGATGCCGAAGTGGTCCTATATAATTTTAAATGACAGAAAATATGCTTTTTTTTAAAAATCGGAAAAGAATGATTATACTAGAATCTAGATTGTCATCGATAATGCTTTCCGGAATATTATGTTATTACTTCAAACTTGCTTTCTTAACCGACATTTGCTTTTATACACTAAAAAATGAACAAATAAAAACACTTTTTTCTACACCCGTACTATAAAAATACACTTATATGACCAAAATCCGTTTTATAATGATATTCATTTCGATACAGATTTTATTACGATACAGATTTTTAATCAATAAAAAGAAACCCATAGTTTTTCAATCAAACATGCTACGCATTTGACGTTTGTTGAAATTTTCGTATGGGAAAAAAAATTGAACTTTGAAATTTGAAAATTGAAATTTTCGTTCTCCGTTATTTACCGGGTGTAGAAAGATAGCGTATGCTATGTAATGATTATTAATACACTCGCATATACATACCATACGAAACTCGCCTACGGCTTGTTTCCCGGTTAATGCTCGTGTATTAATAACCGTCATTACATGATCGTAGCATAATATACTATTATGCTTTGCTGTGATATAAAGTTATTATAAATTCATAATGCCCGCTCATAAGACGCTAAAAAAATAATAGTAGTTTAACCAATCAGTATTTAATGAAATAGTTTATTCTTAACCAAAAGTTTAAAGCTCGAGCGAGAATTTTTAAATTGCTAGAGAATAATAGTAGGTTCTTGTATGAGTTTAGAATGATGGCAGTTCTTCACGAGGATGAAGTTTCCCGGAACGAGCGTAGTGAGTGGAGGCAAACTGCAAAATATTTTGATGAATTTCCAGTTTGTCTGCTACAGTTTTTATCACCAAATTGAAATATATGCATCATAGATAGCATAGAAAAACAAAACAATTGACATAACGGAAAATCTTAAATTTTTATATTATATTTTATATATTATGTATTGTTCTCGTTTTAACCTTTTGATATTACTATGCCAACAAATGACGTTTTTAATTTGTTAGGGGAATATTTAATAAACTATATATAGAACTGTTGTAGAATGTAATGATTGCGTCACATTCTATACACAAGTGACAGAATGTATAAAATTACAATGGAAGACATACACATGGAAAGCATATATTCTTTATTAGTAGTCGTGGATGAAATACATTAAACACGAATGGATTACATTACTTTATTCTCTGAGAAAGAATTATGTATTATATAAAATAAAAACGTTTTCTTCAATTAAAACAATAATTCTTTATTGTTTTAATTGATAAATCAAATTTCTGATTAAAACAAACACTGATGATTAAAAAGCACCCATGTCAGACATCAACCAAATTCAATTAAAAGAAATAAGTAGAATTTAACTTAAAATTTGATTTTTAAACAAAACCATTGTGTATCAAAGCCATTGTGATTATAATTTGAAAATAATTTTAATAGAATCAAAACAATTTGACCAATTGGAATCAACAATTGAATAATGATAATTTTTTTATAAGAAAATTTTCATTAGACGATAGGTTCATTAGGCTATAGGTTATGTCGAATTCTTTTTGTGCGAAAAGGTGTTTTTTTTTCATAAAAAGAACATGAAAAAATATTATCTAGTTTTGTGGTTGTGTTTGTGAAATTGAATATTTTTGTAATTGTATTTAATTAATTAGTTTTATTAATTTTTAGTTTAAAACACGATTTAAACAATACTTTTATTTAAAAAGTAACTATTTCACTATAAAAAAAACAAGTAAATGGCGGATATGATGTCCAACATCCGAACCGGATAGGAAGTCAAAGAAGAAATGGCGTTTTGTTTGCATGGTTGCCGTTTGACTCCAATTGGAGTTTTTTTTGACTCCTTTTTGACCGTGAGAAACCCAAACTCCTTTTTCGGTCCAAAAACTCCTTTTTGATTGAAATCCAAATGTGAATCAATTTTAAATCAAAATTTTTTGTCTCAAATGGCAACGCTGGTTACTAATTTTGACAGATTTTTTTTTAAATGTATTTGTATTCTTTTTTGCACGATCAGGCGATTTTGCATGTTTACTGATTCCTAAATAAACATAGTAATGTCGAATTCTTTTTGACAAAAAAATTGCTCCGAGATCAATTTTTTTTGACATAACGTGTTTTATTTGGTCAAAAAAAGTGATTTTTTTTTGCCCTAAAAATATTTTTTTGAATCTAGATTTTTGGCTAGAGCAAGCATAAAATACAATAAAGAATACAAATAGGGGGAAGTGGGGATAGTATAAACATGGGGCAACTGTAAAAAGTTTTAATTTCCCTCACAAAACATCAATCAAAAAATTCAACAAAAATATCACAGATGTCGCTTCAATCGACTACATACACCAGGAGAATTTGACAGCTGAAGTTAGTCTTGTTCAAAAGTTATTGGTGAATAGGTGTTTCGGCAACCCAAAAGTAAATTTTTTTTTTTTTTGTAAAACTCGAATAACTTTTTTTACCATCATATGTTTAAAAATATTCCAACATGTTTTGATAGCTGAAATATTCAAGAAACATAATATTTCTTTGTTTTAGCCAAATTTTAGATCTTGGAATATTTTTTCAAAACATAACCCTAAAATCGCCACGTGGGGCACATATAAACAAAAAAAATTTTGATAGTATAAACGCGTTTATATGTGAAGCATGGTATGGTTATATGGTATACGTGTGGTTTCCCGTTTCACTTTTGATATTGATTTGCAAAACCTAAACATACGATGAGATTGAATTTTTGCTTTTTTCTTTATAATTTTCTACCTGAATTTATTGAGGTTTTACAACAATCGAAAAATATTGTTTTTTTTTTAAAGAAATACATATGTTATATGCTTATATATATTGTTTGAAGCACAATAAATAATAAAAATTTTTAAAAAAGGTACTTTATGAATTTTATTGTGGTGTTTTTTGGTTGTTTATATGTGCCCCATACAAAAATGCTCATTGTTTATAAGTGCCCCACCAGTGGGGATACTTGAAACGAGAAACATAAATTTTTTGAAATTCAAAATTTTGTACTTAATGTTTAGTTACGTAATTAAAAAAAATAGTTTTTTGTAGTAAAGATATGAAATTTTACAATGAAACAGTTTTTAAGTAAAAATGTTTCATGGTTTTAAAGTTATTGAGCTTTAAGTAAAAACTGTTTATACCATCCCCACTTCCCCCTACATTTAAAAAATCGGCACGACTATGAAAGGGTGGCACCGCCTAATTTTATTTTTTAGATCGATAAAACTAGCAAAAATTGTTCTACCAAAAATTTGTGAGCTTCTTCGTTCACGAGATATAGGCATTTAGTTTCACCAATATATGTTAAGCCACAATCAAGTTCAGCACAATTAATTTTGTAAACTAAATTAGAAAAATATTCTTTGGGAACAGGATCTTTAAGAGGTGTGAAAATACGATTTCTTAGAGTATTGCAAGGTTTACCAACTGCTTTAATATTATAATTATGTAACACGCGATTTAAATTCTCAAATAAAACCTTAACATAAGGTAGGTAGGTAGTATACATATTTAAAAGTGCTGCCCTGATTATTAACTCTAGAAATGTCAAAATTTAAATTATTATATTTATTGATAGTATTGTAAATGTGATGATCAATAAATTTAACGGGATAGAAATTTTCTTGAAGAGTAGTTTTTAATAATTTGAAATTTTTATGATGAAAAATGGGATCCGATACTTTGAACATTTTTTCTGTCAATATTGATACAGTATTAAAAAAAAAAAAAAAATATAAGAAAACAAAACAAAAAAAAACAAATTAACAAAGTAAATTTTTTCTATTTTAACTTGTATAATTTTAAAGATTTTAGATATGTGTTCAATGAAGTAATTCTAATGTCAATTCAAATAACTCACTGAAGAAGAAGTCAGAAAAACTTCGAAATATTTGAGTGGAAATAAAAATAAGCAATTAATGATCTATGGCTTGGTGTTTGTTTTATTTAACAATAATAAAACAGAACAAAAATTAT